>ML821146.1:11052-75192 GCA_009831015.1 Picea engelmannii
TTTTCCTTCCTCGTCAAGTTCTAGCAATATAGTTTGAACTGGGATCTTGTCGCCTATAACCTTCTTTAAGCATGAAACATGGAAAATTAGGTGTACTCGTGAAGATGCAGGAAACTCCAATTTGTATGCCATAGTACCAATCTTTTGCAACACCTTATAAGGGACATAGTACTTTGGTGATAATTTATTATCCTTCTTGGCTTGCTTGAGGGGCATTTGTTTGTATGGTTGTAGTCTTAAAAACACCCAATCATCTACTTCAAAACTTCTTTCACTACGATGTTGATTTGCTTGTTGTTTCATGCGATTCTGTGCCATGGTCAAGTTGTCCTTTAATATTTGGAGAACTTGTTGTTGATTCTCGATGTGATCTTCCACTGCTTGAAACTTAGATTTTTATTTTAGAGAAGAAGTGATGGAAGGAGGGTGGTATCCATAAACTCCCATAAATGGTGTCATTTTTGTTCCAGTATGAAAGTAAGTGTTATACCACCATTCTGCCAAGGGTAACCATTTGAACCATTGTGTTTGTTTATCAGAGACAAAGCAACGAAGGTAGCCTTCCAGACATTTGTTCACTATCTTGATTTGTCCATTAGATTGAGGATGATAGGATGAGCTATGAGCCAATTGATTACCTAAAAAAGAAAATAATTCTGTCCAAAAATGTTCAGTGAAGATGGGATCTCTTTCACTTACAATAATCTTTGGGCTACCATGTAGCTTTTGAACTATCCCCATGAATGCAGTGGAAACTGTACTAGATTTGAAGGGATGAGAGAGTGCACAAAAGTGTGTGTACTTGGTCAGTCTATCAATAATCACCATGATGACATTCTTTCCTTCAAACTTTGGTAACCCTATAATGAAATCCAAGAAAACCTCCTCCCAGTGCTGACTTGGGATGGATAATGGTTGTAAAAGACCTGGGGTCTTGATTGTTTCTACCTTATTTTGTTGGAAAACCAAACATTCCGCCACAAAACTTTGAACATCAATTTTAAGGCCATCCCAAAAAAAATCATTCTTGACTCTATGGTAGGTTTTCAAAAATCCTGAGTCCCCTCCTACTGGAGAGGTGTGAAATTCCAATAGTACCTTTTGTTTGAGTTGGGAGTTCTTACATAAATATAAGCGATCTTTGTACCATAATGAATCATTTTTCCATGTAAATGTATCTGATGCATTGGAATCTTGCTGCAACCTTTGAATGAGAGTCCACACTTTTTCGTCATTCTTCCATTCATCCCTTGTTTCTATTATCCAATCGGGTTGGATGATCGAGATAGCACAGATAAAGGCCTCATGATCTTCATCCTTTCTTGAGAGTGCATCTACCAAAACATTTTTCTTCCCCTTTTAATAGACAATTTCAAAATCATAACCCAATATCTTGGTTACCCATTTTTGTTGTTCTTCTGAAGATAGTTTTTGTTCCAAGAAGTATTTAAGACTATCATGATCTGTTTTGACCTTGAAGTGCTTACCTATTAGGTAAGGACGCCATTTCTTCAATGCATGTAGTATTTCCATCACTTCCTTCTCATAAATGGGTTTGTGTAAGTCTTTTCCCTTGAGTGGTCGACTTTCAAAATCCAGGGGCCTTCCTTCTTGCATTAGGAAAACACCAATTCCATTTCCCAAGGCATCACATTCCACAATAAAGGTTTTTGTGAAGTCTGGAGTGGTCAAGACAGGAGCTTTGCACATCACCTCTTTAAGTTGTTCAAAATATTTAGTTTCCTCTAGAGTCCATGAAAATGCATCCTTCTTAGTTAGTGCCATGAAAATACTATAGACTATCCACGATCCAATGAAACTGGTCCCACTCAATTTGGATACTCTAGGAAGAAGTTATGATTGTTTTACCTAGAACACCTTCTTGAGACTAGTCAATAGGACTAGTCAGGTACCCTATCTTACAGAGAGTGTATATACAAATTTAAGATGACCCAAAAGATAAAATTTTTACCATAGATACCTTACTAATTTTTGTGAATAGCCTCCACATTTCAGGGTCTGAAACATTATAGAAAATATGTATAGCGACAATTCCACAATGACTTAGTTTAGGATGATTCCAGAACCCTATCTTGTAGAGGCTGTATCTTCGAAAGTTTAAGGCCCCAGGAGCTGAAATTTTAACCCAACGTACCTTGATCTGTCTACTAAATATCCTCCAAGAAGTTCCTTCTGAAACATTTTAGAAAAAAAACTTATAGCGAAAATGCCAAGGTGTATCAGATGTAGCAGTGAAACCCCAAGACCTTGAGCTCTAATACCATATGTTAAGAACCAAATATCAATATAGCATAGAAAAGGCTCAGAAAAAGTATTCAACGCCTTGAAAAAGAGATAATTTCAGATAACAAGCCTCTTCGAGGGGGAAACCTCCTTTTACCCCACTTAAATGTTCAAGTACAAGATGATTCAAAATGAAAATGTCTCCTTGGTATATATAGGAGACTAGGAGGTATAATTACAACTAATGGCCTAAAGCCGACATAAATAAAATAACATTACTAATATAATATGCCCCAATTAAGGGGTAATGAGCCAATATTGTAGAAATGAAAACACTCCACACTTGGAAAGAAAATAAATCACACTTTATAAATATATAAAAAAACGAAAATAAATATTTATAGAAAATAAAGCACACTTCATAAACACAGAAAGAAAAATTATAGAAATGAATATTTACAAAAATGAATGAAACTGCACAACAAGAAATAAAAACTACCTAACCTACACAACACTATGTTCTATTGGAGTGGGCCATGTCTCCATAGAACAAAGCACTAATATTAATCTACATCATTATTAAATTCAACGCTTACTACTTGTACAACATACACAAAATAAATAAGAATGAAACTTAATATTTAAATTAGCTAACAATTACAATCCAATTTGAGTGTCTTCCTTCTTTCCCGAGCATCTCCTCCTCCTCCTGACAAAGATTCCTCTATCTTTTATACATGAACTTGTTTTAAAATAGAGATAAAAAATATTCAAATATAGATACACTTGAGAACCAATAAATCTCAGGTGGTTACAACCATTTTACAACTTTATAAATATATAAAATGATTTCCAATATTCTTGTTAATTTCCAACGAATTTTGGAATTTCTTTGATTGTCAAATTCCTAATAAGCTATGTGGGTTATAACGAATTTCCAAAAACATGCTCAAAATAATTATTAATGGTGTGAGAATCCCGATATCCATGGCATATATATTGAATATCTTTAAATTCATAATAAAAACGAATATGCACACATGAGCACATGAAAATATGCCTCCCAATAATTAAAACCATAAAATATATGTTTTATTCTCTTCCTCAAGTGGTTGCATGATTGGTGGTGGTCAATTTTGTCAACCATAGCATGCTAAATCTCCAAGACATGAATTTACAAATGCTTTGCACCGTTAATTCAAATTTCCTCCAACTTGTAGCTTGTGGATCCTTAACATAAGATATTGAATTAATATCTTGTCACAACTTGTCCACAAATAAGATATTATTCATAAGTAAATAGAAAATACACATTTATCCTAATGTTAATTAGAGTTTTAATTGAAGTATTAAAGAAATGCAATGGAAAATGACTTATGCCAAAAATATGGTTTTAAGCATTAATAAGGATACATATGGAGTCACGGGTAAGTAAAAAGATATATAAAGGATGACGGAAAGATGACAAAAAGATGACAATTTTGAGGCTTGTCATCTCCCCCCAACTAAATATGTTGCATGTCCTCATGCAACCATGTATCTCCGTATTTATTGTCGAAGTTGTAAGAACTCGTACTGAATAATGCTTCCATTTTTTCAATGGATAGTAACATGTTTGTTGTTAATAGTTTTTATTTTGTCTTATCCACAAAACATTTTGCTGATGAAGTATACCAATATTCTATCCATCAATGTCTTGAAGGCGCATCAGGTAATGTCTGACCCATTTTTCCAAACCTTCATTTCACATTGGTGGATCATTTTGAACACTGTTGGTTACTAGTTCTAGTTCTACTCTATCATCTAAGTTATTGAACCCGGGTTCATGTCTTTCGGGTTTCCAACAAAAGCCTCTAAAACTATCAGCCCTCCTGGTAAAACAGAAGGCAACGCAACACACAGAATGCGCCGCGCAGTATCACCCGAGATAGATTTAATGGGTGGATTTAAGACTCATGGGTTTACAACCTAGGATTGAGCGCGAGATATGGGATCTATATTCTGGACCGTATATTATTATAACTTGTGATTGCAACCTACTTTTATTCATGACTTATTCCCTCAATATCACAACAACATTTAAACAAGCAATGTAATAACTCATTCATTCATTAAGCATAACAAATAAATACTGAAAAGATGGTAAATATATGCATGCATTCATCCCATTGCACATATGTTACCGTGGTGCACTCCCTCCTGGGCTACATCCACAAAGATTTGGCTCTTGGCTCTTTTATTATGGTAGTTCCGCGTATCCGGCGCCGCGCGCTTACAATTCTCTTCAGATGGGTAAGATCTATATGAGGTGAACTAGATCACACCAGGCTCCTCATCCTACTATATAATCCTTAGATCCCCCTTCTCTCCTCTCCTCTAGCTCAAAAACTTACAAAATAGTACATAACAACATTACAATTCGCATCGACTCGTACATATCTATGATGTAACAAAAATCTAAACAATGCAAAAAGTCAACCTATGATACCTACGTATAAAAACCCTCTATAATACCTCAGTATTGGTATTTATACATCTTTGTCTCTTCATCCATTATAATACATTACCAAAATCCTAACCCTACCGATGTTAGGTCTTCCTCTGATGTGTGCATGCTCCTCCTCCTTCCAGCTGTCACTCTCCTTGTGCACGCTTTCTTGCATGTGCATGTGCTGTGTTTCCTTCCAGTTGTTACTTTCATTTCTGCATGCTTTCTTTCCCCACGATCATTTTTATTTCCACTTTGGCCTACTGCCAACAGGCCCACAACACTGAGATGTGGCTCGTCTCGAGCCACCTAATCCTTCTAATCTTCCTCGATATCCTTGGTGATCGTCTGGAACTTTTCCTTGAGTGCTGATGCCTGTGTCTTCACTTGCGTGATATTCTCCTTGATTGTGTCCACTACCTAGACTGCCACTTCGTCATTCAAAAATCCTACACATTCTACCTAGGTCTGTCCTATCTTTGTCTTAGCTTCCTCTGCTTGTGCTAGTACTTCTGCTACCTACTCCTGTAATGGGTCCATTTGAGCCTGATGCTCCTATTTCTGTGTTTTCACAGATATTAGCTATGCCTGCAATTTATTAATCTCCTGTGTCCGTTTGAAACATTATGAGATGAGTATGGTATTCTGCTTCTGCTTGATCTCTTGGATCGCTGCATTGATCCTCTCCTCTTCTGTGTTCCACCATTGGACTTGTGGATCCTCCTCCAACCTTGTACAAAGTTGCACTACATTATTGAACAAATCAACTATTGTACTAACCTTCTTCTCTATCTCCTCCAGCTGCGCTATTTCTTCCTGCTTCCTTTGATCCTTTACTACTGGTGAAGTGGTGGGTATGAGATGTTCTCAAAGATTCTCGATCTCCTTCTGATATTATTCGATGGCTTGCGCAATATGATCAATATTTTCCGCTACTGGAAGTTCATTCCCTTGTGCGTTGTTTGGAAGTCTCTCAAAAATTCCTCCTACTCTTCATTCCAGTTCGTTCCTGCATTCTATTTTCTCCTGAGTTTCGAACTTGGCCTGCTCACAAAATTTTTCCAGTGCCTCCCGCTTCTTTGTTTCTTGTTGTAACTCGACTAAGTCTCTGTGTTCGCGAGATTGTACCTCATGGTTGACGCTAATATACAACTTGTGTAGTTCCCTTGATGACATCCACATCAAGACCAATTGGATGTGGTTTAAATCCTTCAAGGGTGTCTGCCCCACTATTTCATCCATGCGCAACATGCTAGGTGTGATGTAGATCATTGCGTTTTCGTGTGGTAATGAGTGGACTAGATCTCGTTCTTCTACCTCCACTCTTTCATTGGTCTGTGGTGTTGATGGATCTATTCTCCTACTGCTGCTTGTTATCTGTACTTCCTTGAATTTCTTAAGGAACTGTCCCATTTCTGCCAACTCTCTTTGTAGTTTGTCCCTATAATGTGCTGCATGGTCAAAGTCCTTAGCTAGACAATCCTGGACCATTCTGGCGATCATTTCCCCATATTCAACCATAGTCATATATTTTGGTGGTGCTCGTTGTGCCTTTGACTTCTTGCACCTGCCTTCTACTTGTGTGATTGGTCTCTTATTTCCCCCTAGTTCTTGTGTGTGTGGATTTGAGGTGGTCTCCTGTGCTCCCTCAGTCTATTTCTGTTGTTCCTTGGTTGGCTATGTATTCTCCTTCTTCCCCTTCTGGGTTCTTTTCTTCTTTGGCCCTTGGTCTATCTGTGTTGGCTTGCCTTGTCCTATTATTGGTCCCTTGGGCACTTGGATTTCCAGAGGCTGTGTTTCCCCCTGCTCTGGCTCTCCTTCTGTTGTTCTTTTCGGCACTTCCTGGGTGATGGCTGGAATCTTCCATTCATCAGGCCATTCGTTGATGACCATATCGATATCACCCTTTGTGATGTAGTAACGCATCTGTAGCCACTGTTTATCTGGATCCTACCTTGCCTGTATCCACATTGCTTGTTGTGTGGCCTGGAAATTGGCAATGTCCTCATATCGTGTGACAGCCTCTGGTGTTATTCTCTACATTTGATTGATGGATTCTTATAGGTCACATAGGTATGATTCAATTATGATCCCATTCTCCCTCTTATGCCTTGCGTTCAACCCTGCTTTTAGAAATAGATACCTCGCTCTCACAGGCATTGGTTTGGTACAAAAAACTACATACCCTGGTTCTCTCCATTCCATGAAGGCTATTAAAGTAATCAACCATGAGTAGTGGAACTCTGTGCCTAGATCCTATGCATCCTTGCAGTCCTCTAGGAATAAGTTCAATAAGTATGGCACCCAACTCATTGAAGTGCCTTCTACACACTGGGATGCAACTGCAATGACTCTAGCTGATACTTTCTCTCTGTGACATTTTATTAGAAACTTGTAGGCTAAGATTGTTGCACCTAGTTGTGTGGTTGCATTGTTGATTCATTTGATGATGATGCCTCTTGTCCCCCTGGAGGTGCCATAATTATTCTTCATTTCTTATGCCAACACTTTCTCCTTGGTTTTGTCATCCAAAAACAATGCGGGATCCATACCCGAATTGGTAACCCTGTTATTTGTGAAATAAGCTCAATCATTATGGGGACAGGCTTATGCAACCACATGTCCCCTCCATGTGTGACTGATAACATCTGTTTGATGCATGTTGTTGCATACCGACCTCGACCAGAATGCATTAGGTTCAATAGACCTAAAATTCCTGTTTTCTCCAGCCCAATTGCCCACTGGTATGGCTGGTTAATCGGTTCTATAAATGGGTTCATGCCTATAGTCTGTAAAAGGACCCTCGACACAAATTTCAGGAACTTGGCTTCATCTGCTACATTGTGGTCTGGATATTTGTGCTTCCCGACATAGCCCAATAACTCTGGTCCTAGTTGTACCCCATCTGGTATGCGTGGTTGAACAATTTCTGTTGTCAGTTTATTATGGGGTGAACTTGGTATCTGTATCTTGTCCTTCTGCTATGGTAGTTGGCTCAAAGTTCTAGCGTCTTCCAGTTATTCCTCTATATGCCATTCTGGCCAAGCTAAGACATATTTAGCGGTCTCCCTTGCTAGGTGTTATGATATGGTCATTTGAGACTCATCTAGCTCCACTGCTGCTGCCAGATTTGTCATCGTGCCATTAAATTTCGGAGCTACTTTTGTATTCTTTGGTTTCACCTCCTTCTGATTTTCTACTGCCTGGTTTTGCGGTTCCTGCACCACTGCGTCCGTATCTACACTCATGGCCTCTATTGCTGGCTGCTGAATTTCTTCTAGTATAAGTGTAGGATTCACCAGTATCGTCTTTGGGGATGGAATTTCATAGACATTGATGACCTCCGACAGTTGTTGTTCACCTTCTTCGGCCTGTCCTCATGACCTGGTTTGAACTCTGGTTTGTCTAGTGGTTTGGCTCACTTCTTCTTGCTTGGGCAGTGCCATAATGATGAGTATCAAATGACTTCTAGACTCGAATGGTCTCTGTGGTCTCCGTGAACTCTCTCTATTTTATTTTGCCTTTGTCGCTCTCTGTATGCTTTATCTTCATGAATAGACTATGGGCTCCCACATCCGTGTGTTGTATGTCTTTCCCATGAAGCTTGTCGAGTACACTTTATTGGTTATGGGTTAAATTCACCTTAATTACGGGTTCAATGCATCTTCGGTGGTTTCATACTTACCATTACTCTTTTTGGCTCATGTTCTGTTGGTGCGATTAATGTAGCATCCCATCGCTCCTTGCCTCTCTTTAATTTCGCCTAGTGCTCTCATGCCATTCTTCTTTTGTCACCTTTCTTTTTCTCGCTTGTTTCCCTTTTGTATGTAACCATTGTTCTTGTCCTTGCTGAATTCATGTTTCTAAATTCATGTGGCCTTTCTACTTCTGGCTTACTATGGCCTTTTTAGTTTTGTTTCCTTTTTTAACTGTGTGGTGGGTGGTCGACTGTCCTTGTACAACTTCAGTTGGCTCCCGTTGATCATTCCTCTGATTTCTGTTCCTGCTAAATATCTTAACTGTACAATGTCTCTGTCTGTGATAGATATTACTTCGTATGGTCCTAACTAATACATTCTAATATTTCCTGGGTGTTGTCATTATTTACTGTCAAACATCAATACTATATCTCTTTCCTTGAACATTTTCTTCTTGATATGTCTATCGTGCCAATATTTGTCTCTTTCTTTTTGCACTTGTTGATGGAATCCTGCCAAGATTCGGTCTTCCTCCATGGTCAATAGCTGATTTAGTCTCTCCTGTACTGCACCTCGTTCTCTCATTTGTGTGATAGCTGCTACGTGCAAGCTGGGTACTAAAACCTCTAATGGCACTACTACTTCTTGTCCATAAACTAGTTTAAATGGTGTGTGCCCTGCCAATTTTTTTCATGTAGTCCTGTATGCCCATAATACTACTGGTACGTTGAGGTCCCAGTCGTCTCTGTTGACGTTACAAATATTTTTCAGTGCGTTCCCCAAATTTTTTTTGAAGGCTTCCACTGTGCCATTTTCCTGTGGATGATATGGTGTGCTTTTCTAGTTGTGGACTTCAAATTATGCAGTCATCATGTGGATGGTGTTGTTTATGAAGTGCATGCCTTAGTCACTGCTCAAAACTCTTGGGCACATGAATCGAGTGATTACTTGTTCAAACAAAAAGTGCACTGTTTTTTTTTGCGCTGCAATCTTTTACTAGTGCGGCTTCCACCCATCTTGTTAAGTATTCCGTCGCAGCGATAATGTACCTAGCCCTTGCTATTTTTTCCGGTGGGTTGATTGGTCGCACAAAGTCTATTTCCCACTTGTCAAATGCCTGTAATGTTACTTATAGTCATAATGGCATCTCATCCCTTCTATTGGGTTTGCCTACACTTTGACAGACATCACATCTTTGACAATACTCCTTCGAGTCTCTGTGAATTGTTGGCCACCATAGTCCTGCGTGCAATACCTTCTGCGCAGTAGCTTTACCCACATAATTCCCTCCTTCTATTCCATCATGGGCTTCTACTAAGACTCTTGGTCTTTCAATATCTAACGTATATCTTCGCAAGATGCTATCTGTGCCCATTTTATATAACTGTCCTGCAATCAGTTGATAGTCGGCAACACAAACTACTAGTTTTTTCTTCTGCATGGTGCTATAGTATTGCGGAATAGTACTTGTACTCAAATAGTGAATGATATTTGCAAAGTATTCATCAACAATATGTACCGAGAATAACTGTGCATCCAAAAAATTGTCTTCTAAATTCATAGGTTCTTCTCCATTTGTGATCCTCGATAGGTGGTCAGTTCCTACATTCAATTTCCCTGGTTTAACTATTACTTCAAAGTTGAATTCTTGGAATATTACTAACCATCGACATATTCTCCCCCCCCAACATTGGCTTGTTGAATAGGTATTTCAGGGATGAGTGATCTGTGAACATTTTAAAGTGCTTTCCCAATAATTAATGTCTGAATTTCTATAGTGCATAGACCATGGCTAGGCCTTCTCTTTCTGTCATGTTATAGTTTTTTTTCTGAGTCTAATAACTTCTTTCTTGCAAATTCTATCGGGTGATCCAAGTCTCCCACTCCTGGTTGTGCCAAGATAGCTCCAAGTGCTATGGATGATGCATCTATATGCACATGGAATGTCTTTTACCAGTCTGAAAATACCAATATTAGCTCGATAACCATATTTTCCTTCAAGGTATCCATACTTGTCATTCCACTAAAACTTTGTATCCTTTCTTAATATCTTTTCCATCGGTGTTGTAATATGCGCATATCCTTTGATGAATTTCCCATAGTATCCGGTGTGTCCTAACGTCGCTCTTAGCTAACAGACTATTTTTGGTGCTGGAAAATTAACAATGACCGCTATCTTTGCCAGATCTACTAATAAACCTTGTTTTCATACTATGTGGCCCAATATTATCCCAAACGATGTTCCAAATATGAATTTCTTGATGTTTAGTGATATCAGGCACTGTCTGCATCTTCTAACACCAGCCGTAAAACTTCCACATGGTTTTTCAACAGACTATAGATTGTCCAATTATCCAAGTATACTTCAAGAAATTGATGGATAAATTCCTTAAATGCTGCGATGACCACTCTAGAGAATATTGGTGGTGTGTTCTTCAATCCAAATGACATGACTATGTACTAATAATAGCCCCATTCTGTCGTGAACATGGTTTTGTGTTTGTCCTCTTGTGCTATCTTAATCTGATGGTAGCCCAAGAATCCATCACTGAATGAGTAAGATTCATGTCCTCCCATGTTCTCTAACACTTCATCTCTGAAAAGTGTAGGGAATAGGTCATGTAGGCATGCATCATTCAACTTCCTCAAGTCGACGCATATCTCGATCCCTCTTCCTTGTTTCTTGTCCTATACTACCATCGGGCTTATCCATTCTGACTCCTCAACTAGTTCTATGATGCCGAATTCGAGCATCCTATCGATCTCATCTTTAACTTTCTGTTTATTTATGGGGTTCAATCTGTAGGGTCGTTGTCAAATAGGTATTGCTTGAGGTCTGAGTGGTATCTTCATTTTTCCTAGTTCTTCGACTATACCCTTCATCTCTGTGAATGTTGTGGGAAAGAGGTCACTGTATTCGCGTAACAAATCTGTGATACTTTCTACTATTTGCTCATCCCAGTAATCTCCAATGCTGGCCATTTTGGGCTGATCAACTGTCTCGATGTTAACCTTCTTTACCTTGATTGGTGTGGAAATGACCTCTGATTCTATCAGTGGTCCTTCCACATCTCTTTCGCCTTCTACTTCTTTGATCTGAATATCACGTAGATCATCTTCATCTGGTGCTTCTTCTTGTACGTGCTAATAAGGCAATAGTTCCTTGACTGTCTATTTGTTCCATTGTTGTTCTTCTGTGATCAATTCTATTTCTGGTTCTTTGATGAATATTACTCCTCTGATCCGTTTAAGGGTGTAACATCCCGCTCTGGCGCACTGAGAACACTTATTATTTGAGGACACTTGCTCGCAAGTGATCTGGACCCTTTTTATGTTAGACCTTTTATATTTGATTATGATGTGATTGACAGATGACATGATGTATTACTATTTGATGTAGACAGGTGCTATTGACTCAGTTTTATTGAGTGTGCAGGGTTTTTGACCTTGAGGATGCAGAGGCATCGGTAGAACCCCCTTGGACTCCGGACTGAGTCAGGGAGTGTGCTTTTGGGTTGATATGTTTATTATGATGTTTCATTTGATTTGACGATTTGATGTCGACATTTATGACATGATTATTGGTGATGCAGGCTGACGATAGCTTGCCGACTTGACTCACATATGGAGTAAAGGGGCCACACATGATTGCAGAGAGGTTGAGGGAGAGGGGTGGACAACAGCCCTGCCACCGCCTGCTAGCACTCCCGCCGTGGCTCAAACTGTAGGTTAACGATTACCTAGTTTGAGAGGACCCACGATGCCGTGAGGGCCGACTGCGACAGTCGCTCACGATGATTCTAAGGGGCGCGCAATAAGGCGGGGGGCTTATTCCTTAGAGCCCTTATTCTCCTACTAGTTCACCTGGCGGAGTGTTTACTCTAGGGGTTATAGAGGTCTACCAATCAGTTCAGTCGGCGAGTGGCACCCTTGGAGCACGTGGTGCATCTTGAAGGGCACGTCGCACAGAAGAAACTCAGTCGGCGAGTGGCACCCTTGGAGCACATGGTGCATCCTGAAGGGCACGTCGCCAAAAGAAATTATAGAGGTGAGTGGCACCCTTGGCACACGTGGTGTGACCTAAAGGGCACGTCGCGATAAAGGTGGTTGAAGGAGTCAGCCTAATTATCTCTAAGTCATCAGCACCTAAATAAAACCTTAAGCAATTCCCTTAATCAAATCGTCGCCTAGCTCAGAGTCTAAACCCTAAGCCTAAGACCTTCTAGAAACAGGGGGGAAATTTTAGTGTGGCCTTAACAAATGTAAATTCAAAAAAAAAGGGGAAAACAAAAACTCAGACCATCACCCTCTCTTTATCCTTGTCTACTTAATAAAACTATCCTCCATTGCCTAGATCTTCCAGTATCCATCCCCCTTTTACTTTTCTAGTTCACATGACCATATCGCCATCCCTCCTCGTAAATCCTCTTTATTCGTTTTATGTAATACATTTACTTTTCCCCTGTACTAGTTTGCCATCGCCTTAATCTCTCATAAATCCTAAATATACAGATATATTAATGGTAAATTAAATGATGAATGCATGTTTATTAATAGAAAAATGAAAATATATATATGTATATTTATATTATAAACAAATTATAAACCAATAAAGTTAAGCATGCGAAAAAGGGGAAATGAATAAAAAAAAAATGAGCGCACATACCCTTGAATTTTTGAAAAGAAAAATAAAAATGAAATATATAAACGAATTAAACTAAAAAGAAAAATAAGAAAGTCAAAGAGAAAAAGGGGGGAAAAACCTAAGAAAAACAGGAATTAGGGTTTGAGTCTGAATAAAGGAAAGGAGGAGGGGGAAAGGAGGGACCTTTTTGCTGAGATTGGTATTGTTATGCTGAGAGAATAGAGACTGACTGATTTCTGGTAGGAGTTGGGAATCCTCAGCAGAGGTGAGTGGTAGCTCAGCCTTGGAGGCGAGCTGAGGATCTAGTTACTCTCTGGTTGTGTGTGGCCCCTTTGCAGCTCGGGGGGCTGAGGGGGAAGAAGAGTAACCCTAGAATTTGGCTGGGAGGTATCGGTGGGTTCTTCGCGGTCAGCAAGCAGGAGCTGGAGCGGCGGGAGCACAAGAAACATTGCTGCAAGCGTTAAGGACACAGGTATGTAAATCTCTGGGTTTTCTACCTTGCTATGCATATTTATAAATTGTAGTTAATGGCTTGTGCCACTGGTAGTTTTAGTGGATATAGTGTGATCCGTGCATGTTAACTGTAGCTTAATAGATATTGGCGTGACCGTGAAACCCTTACGGCTGCTACCCACCTTGTGAATAAAGTATTTACCGCTTATTTCTTTTTATGAAATGTTTTTTTTTTTTTGATCCTGTTGGGAAAATGGCGAAAATCTTGAGGGCGTTCCATCCCTTGCCCGTCCTTCAAAAAAAAAAAATGGTTTGAACCTTCACCCAATACCGAATCGGCCTGTGTTATGAATTTGAATGGGCAATTATATGATGGATCAATAATGTATGGTGGACTGTTGATATTTGATAGGGAGTGCGTTATAACATTTGCTCATTGGGAAATCTAGAATCCAGCGCGCCACTCATTTTCACCCTGGTCCTGCTCACCCCTTCAGAAGCCAAAGCCATGCATACTAGACATTTATCAAAAGCCAATCCTGCGATCTCAGCATTCCTCAATACCCTATTGAGACCCCGTCCTCAGCCCATCGATCACTTCTTGTACTGTTGGAGTATTTTCGATTTCCTCCCTGACTGTAATTTCTCACACCTCTCGCACGCCTCCTTTCTGGTTAAAAACGTGGGTTAAAATTCAGTTCGTCTAATTCCATCTTAGTACACTCCTTTCCACTCTTGCAAACAGTCCTCAAATTTGAAACCCTACCCTGAAGATAACGATTCGCCTCCATGTATGAAAGAACCAGGTTCGGATTTACTGTGCTAGAGCCCAACGGTTCTCGGAACTATACCAGGCAGGAATTAATGACGACAAATTTTTATAATAACCCAGTCAAACTAGCTTTACAACAAACAACGAGAAGGCCGGTGGATTTATATATTTCTTATTTAAATAAAAGCGTTAAGCGTTTATATTTGAAACGAGGTGAGGATTAACTTTCGATAATTAATTTTGGTGTATTGTTATTGGTTGGAATAGGTTAAACTTTCGATCAACAGAACTTATATTTAGGTAAAGGATCGGGCTGAATGTCTGAGTTTGGGGAAAACACAAAACGAGTTGGTAACGCCTTGGAAATCTGGCAGTTGCACATTTAAAACTATCACAACAAAATAAAAACCAATTTAACCCTTAATGCCTATATCCACGATGGCATTTGGTACCCCGATCTCGTTGCGGTTATGGATACCTCAGCGCGATATCTCTTCTGGATTTTTCAGGTCATTGATAATGTCACAGCCTGGCATAAGAAAATCAACGTAAAAACACAGATGCTATTAAAGTTTACACATTAACCATAAGGTATATCTGGATTCGGTATTAATCTCCAGTCCGGGTAGGGAGGTTTTGCTTTATGAAAAATTTCACTCGATTTTATATGAAGTATCGGTTCATTACAATGCAAGTCAACCGCCGAATTAGAGTAGATGTCGGGAACAGTGATCGGTGCACCATGGCAGATACGTTTGACCGATAACAAATCTCAAGAAACGGTACTGGAACATTACAAGACAACAGACACAGTTATCTGGAATTGATCATAAAGACTCAGCCGATACAAAACTGCAATGTCGGTGACACCAGTCAATCGGGCAATAGTCAGTTTAATACACAATCGATGCCATCAATGAAGCAATGTGACCAGCCTATCGGTCAGTAGATTTTTAGGGAGGTAGCCCAAACACCTTAGGCGTGTATGATTAACTGCTGAGAATAAAGTATATCGGCTGACAGAACTCGTCCCCTGAAAAACACGCCTGTAGCAGACGGTGGCCCACGCGTTTCCCCTCCCTTATGCAGCTCTGACCTGCGTGCTGTCCAAAGATCCTGAGAACCCTAGAGTCTAAGTTTTAATGTTGAGTTTAATGATAACCTCGTTTTTATCATTTAATATCTAATATCAAGTTGACGCGTAAGCAGCCATGCTACTTGTCTGAATTAATGCCATTTTTATTTTAATACAATATAACGATGATGTACAGGTTGAAATGCAATACTGTTGATGCAATTAAGTGGCCACGTTTTGTTTTAGGATTTTATTGTTAAAAACGCAATATCAGGATGAGGCGTAAGCAGCCAGGTTAACCCGGGATTAAATGCTATGATTGTTTTAAAAAAAATGCTGTTTCAAGATGGCGCGCAAGCAACCCTCTTAACCTTGTTGAATTAATGCTATTCTTGTTTTAGCGCAGTATAATGATAATAGTGGATTTATTTCACGATTATTAGGGTTCAATTGCAATATAATGATAATGGTTGATTTATTCAATGTTATTAGGGTTTAAGCGCAATATGATGATAATGGTGGATTTATTTAATGATTATTAGGGTTTCATTGCAATATAATGATAATGGTTGATTTATTCAATGTTAGTAGGGTTTAAATGCAATATAAGGATAATGATGGATTTATTTAATGATTATTAGGGTTTAATTGCAATATAATGATAATGGTTGATTTATTCAATGTTATTAGGGTTTAAGCGCAATATGATGATAATGGTGGATTTATTTAATGATTATTAGGGTTTCATTGCAATATAATGATAATGGTGGATTTATTTAATGATTATTAGGGTTTAATTGCAACATAATGATAATGGTGGATTATTAATGTTATTAGGGTTAAATGCAATATAATGATAATGGTGGATTTGTTTAATGTTATTAGGGTTTAAAAGCAAGATAATGGTAATGGTGGATTAGACGGGCTATGCCCGTAATTATGTAAAGCAAGATTGGTTCTTCATTGTCCTTGAGTTGGGCTTTATTCGTTCAATATTCATTTAAAAAAAAAGGGGGGGGGGCTTATTTCTTTAGTTGTTTCTCATTTAGGGTGTTGGATGTCCTTATTATTGTATTGTTAAATTGTTAAATTGCAGAAGTACGCTTGATGTCGGCAATGTTATATTGTTAAATTGGATGCAATGATAAAAATCGTTAAATAGTAATATTAATATAGGTAAAAGCCGCAATTTAATATTGGCTTAGCGGCCATGGTAAGGCTTGTTCAATGGCATTATTATTAATTGTTTTACTGCCTAGGTATTATTTGTTTAATTGCATTTATAAAGTTGTTTAATTTGCGAGGCAATGATGATGTTAAAAATTAATATTTGTTCAATTGCCATGATAATTACTTGATGATTGCAATAATAAGGGTCGTTATAATTTGCAAGGTCAATGATGACGGGTGAGTTGCAATGTCAATTTGTTTAGTTGAACGGTTCGGGATGATGTCTAAGACTGCTAGGTTTTATCCGTTATATTGAAGCAAGGTCTCCATAGAATAATAATAATTAATGGAGCATTTGATCCGGATTGATGTCTTCGGGTCACAATAGGAGTGGGTCGTTATTAGAGTCCTCCTGACTTGCGTCGCCCGTAGAGGTCATGATGGTCCCTGATTTGTAGTACTTGGGGGTATTGTATTGCATAGTATTTTCGTGTCAGGCGGGATATAGACACCTCTTGTGGATTAGTATTTATGCCTATGTGTAATTTCGGTGGAATGAATCCAGTGCCGTATCAAGAGTCTCGGGCTGTTTAAAGGCACAGTTCCACTCTTGCGACACACTCTGAGCCGTATCAGTAGTCTCGGGCTGTTTAAAGGCACAGTTCCACTACTGCGACTCTACTATTGGATTCTTTAATTCTGTGACAGTACTGTACCTAGCCCGAGAGGCTTTTTCTGCTTACTGCTGTTAGTTGCACGCCTTATGTCCAGGGGCATTTGTTTCTTGTTGTCACTATGATATGTCGGGTCGTCTTGATTGTGTTCATCTTACTTGTGTCCTGTTGGTTCGAGTGTTGATGTAGAGTCGAGGGGTATTTTCTTCTACACGTGCGCACACACTTTAACAAAAAAAAAAAAAAAAAAAAAAAAATTGCACTGGTTGACAGAGTAGTTGTCCTGAACTAGGAGGGTTATTACAAAGGGCTACATCTATGTTTGGGTTCTCATGTTCGAATGAGAAAGTGATTGTGAAATTCTGTCGCAATGTTGTCCATGTCATAGTTCCTTTGCGCAATTGCTAGTCCATATACGAATTCGTTGGTATGCCCTCTAGAGTATCTATGAATTTATGAGGCCATTCCTCTGGTGGTGTCATTTTCCACATCGTTCTACATGCCTCCAAGTGTTCCACTGGTGCTCCATTTTTTTTGTTTGTTGTTTTTCTGTTCTGCGCCAAACCTTATGCTCATTAACCACTTACATTGGTACTAGTATGTGATTGTCTCTTTGTGTGCACCCCACCATCCTGTTGGTGTGGTATTTAGTGCTGAGTCAAGTGCTAATAGTCTCTGGTTCTCTAACACTACATCTTCGTACTGTGTCAAGAATGTTTCCAAGCCATTTATTCTGTGGAAACTAGGTGGTTCTCTGATTTCTGTGCCTATCCATCTTACTGCACATTCTATTCTTGCACATATTTGCGTGGATACTTCGTGTCGCCTCTGCTACCATTTCTCTAACACTACGTCTTCGTACTGTGTCAAGAATGTTTCCAAGTCATTTATTCTGAGGAAACTGGGTGGTTCTTTGATTTCTGTGTCTATCCATCTTACTGCGTGGTCTATTCTTGCACATCTTCACGTGGATACTTCATGTAGCCTCCGCTACCAGTTCTCTAAATTGATGTTTGAGACTGTTGCACATGAAGTAATGCTCCACCAACTAAGTATGCCATCTTCAAATGTGTTTACGTAATCCTCATCGCACACAGTTTTTCTTTACAACTGGCCGATTTCCTCTAAGTCTAGGAAAGTAGGTTCTACAAACCTCTCCCCTTCTGATGGGTCTAATGGCGTGATGACCTTGTATTCTCAGGACTCAAAAGTCATTTTCCTAGTATTCAAATTGATTATGGCCAGGTTGTCAAACACCCAATCCAGACCAAGCAATGTCGGGTAAGGTGTTTTTCCATCCACTATTTCAATGACTTTGAAATTTGCTTTAGTGTGCACTCCATCAAGGTCTACAGTCACTCCTTTCAGTCTACCGATTGGTAGGACTTTATGCTAGTTTGCTAGTTTTAATTGAATAGGTGAGTATCCTAATGTGGGCTCTCCCATGCATTTCCATGTTTTCTTTGGTAATACATTCACTTCGAATCCTAGATCCAGTATAATGACTCCCATATTGAAATCCCCAATGTTAGCATTCAGTCTAAATTCCCTACTTGTTCTTCTTTTTGTGTGTAGGTGATTAACTATTTTAGGTTCTATCTTTCCTTCCATCTTGCTGCTACACTTTTCTAGGATGTTTTGCAATATTTCACAGATGATGGATCACTTAATACTTTTACACATGATTGCAAAAAGCCTTTGATTTTACTTGTCCCGCGGGCTACATTTTATTGGTATGATCCAATTATGGAGGCATCTAGTATTCTGGTGCTTCCTTGTTATGATACACAGTTGAATTCGATGCTATGCCCTCCTTCTGAAATTCTTGTCTAGCCTCTTTAAAGATCTCCTTTTCCTTCTGCACATCAAATTGCTTCCTGGGATTAGTGTTCTTCTTTACCCATTGGTTTTGCGCTAGTTCTTGTCGAATTGCGTCAGTGTCTGTTTTAGCTCCTCTGTGAGTAACTATGTTGACATTTTGTCCTTCATCCATTGATTTGGCTAAAATCCAATGAACATTCTAATTTTTCTGGTTCCTCTTTTCCTGAATATTCACTAGTAGTGTCGAACATTCCTCTGTATTGTGGTCCGATGCACGACAATACATACAAGTTGCTGACGGTGGTGGACATTTCCTTGCATAATGTCCCAGTTGCTGACAATTGTGACATGTGACTGGTCCTCTACCTCATCCTCTACCTCCTCTGGATCGTCCTCCTCCTCTATAGCCTGCTCGATCACCTCTCGGCAAGTTATACTAAGGTGCTTGGTTATACTATGCGGTATTGTACTGAGGCTGTACCAGGTTGTACTACAACTATGCGTTATTGTATGGTTGCTGCACAATATTATACTGCTGTTGTGCAATGTTGTATGGAGCTGGGGCTTGATTGAATTATGGCGCTTCTTGCCCAGTCATCATTTTGGCCTGTACCCTATAGGCATTTGATGTCCTTTATCGCATCAACTCCATAGTTCTACAATCTTTATCGTCGTGGCCCACTGACTTGCAAAAGGTACAATATGAATTATTTGGGATTGTCTGGTATTTCTGCATCATCAGGAAGTGATAAGGGTCATGACCCAGTTTCTTATATATTTCGCACCATAATCCTCCCATTGGTAATGGATTCAGAATTCCTGCTGCCATGTACTGGTTTTCTTCCAGTTGCAAGGCTGCCTACAAAGACTCTGCTTGTGTTTGAAATTTCTGTTGTAGTAAAGGGTATTTTAAGTGTGGGAGTAGTGAATTGACAAACAGGTGCCGATGTTGCATATCGATCATGAGGTATTTTAACTTTCCCTTCAGTTACTTGAACCTCTGGTCAATCTCCCATATCGAATCTCCTGGTTTCTGTCTCATTTAGATCATCTCGTTCATGTACTGATCCTCTAAGCTCGGCATTTGGAACTCATTAATCAATAACTTCTTAATGTCTGCCAATGTCCTTGTCATCCCAGGGGCCCTGTTTGTGTCTAGACTCATGTACTAGTATAATGCGTGGTGTCTTAGCGTAATAACTAGCTGTGCGAGTTTAGTATCTTCATCAGTGATTTTTTTTGCTTCCCAGATCTTTGTAGAAATGAATAAGTGCTTCTCGGGGTCTTCTTTTGCTTCTCCCAAAAATTCTGGTAACCTGATGGTAGGATCATGTCCTACCATTCTAAATACTGAACTACTACCTCCTCCGTGTGGTGTAGATACTTGACTAGTGTTGCCTGAACTGGATCCTCCAGTTGTTGTTACTTGTGTAGATGTACTTCCTGCTATCAGACTTCCTCCGAATTGCGGTTTTCTAAATGGTGGTGTTTTCTTTGGTGTATTAGTCACACATGGGTTTATGGGTTCCACACTGACATTAATATGGATAGGATGGTTGCCTTATCCCCCCTCTCTTGGACCTCTCATCTTCCTCTCATATGTTGCACGTAGGATTTCCTCAATCTTCTCCATAGCCCAGAGATTCTCTACCTCTTCCTCATCACTCGCCAAGCCTTCCCTCGCAGCTATAGCTCTCTTCTTGGTATTCACCTTGTATTGGCAGGGTGCTCTGCTATGCGTCTTTCCAGTTGTTTCCAAGATCCACCAGATCTGGTCATCATCCAACATGATCAGGTCCAAGGGTTCCTCCTTTTTTCCCATATCCTTGCCTCCTTCCATTTCTCCTCTCTCTTTCAGTTCTTCCCCCCTTCCCCCATGCACACAGGGAATTTAATCTGTCTGATTCCATTGTCATTACACCCTTGTTATATAGCAGTATCTTAATTGAAGTATACAATGATTGAATGTACCTTCCTCGAGGTTCGCATAGAAATTATTGCTCCGCTGCGCTGTATGAATTTGCTGTGTCAAATACAAACTCTGTTATAAACCCTGCCACAATAATCTCAAGCCAAAAGTCTACTGCGTAGGTGAATTTTCTATTCACCTGCTGTAACTGCTCAATCTGTACTGGGGTCCACTCTAACTATCAAATCTGGTTCGTCGTGTGGTTATCCTTCAACTTTAGAATCCACTCTTGCAATAGATGTGGAAAATCACAGAAAACAACTTTGTGAAAATCAGTAAACACGTATTTGTCCAGATATTTGTGGGGTGTGATTCTAGGGTTTCTACTGTCTTTATGTTCAAACTCTAGCTCTTTGGTTCTCAACCAATTTTTGATTTTTTCTTCTGCGGGGTTCCACGGTCTCAACATCCCCTTATAATGGCTCATTTATCTCTTCTTATCTTTGCTCGGTTCCCGCTCCATCTATTTCATCTACTCAATCCTCCTTTGTTCCTTCCAACAATAACATAACCATTTGTTGGTTACTAGTTCTAATTCTGCTCTATCATCTGATTTATTGACCTAGGGTTCATGTCTTTTGGGTTTCCAGCAAAAGCCTCTAAAACTATAGACCCTCCTGGTAAACCAAAAGACAATGAAACACACAAAATGCGCCACACAATCTCACCCGAGATAGCTTTAATGGGTGGCTATAAGAATCATGTGTTTACAGCCTAAGATTTAGCACGATATATGGGATATGTATTCTAGACCATATATTATTATGACTTGTGATTGCAACCTACTGTTAGTCATGAATTATTCCCTCAATATCGCAACAACATTTATACAAGAAATGTAATAACTAATTCATTCATTAAGTATAACAAATAACTACTGAAAATATGGTAAATATATGCATGCATTCATCCCATTACATAGATGTTACCCTGGCTCACCCCCTCTTGGGCTACGTCCACAAAGATTTGGCTCTTGGCTCTTTTATTATGATAGTTTTGCGTATCTGGCGCCGTGCGCTTACAATTATCCTCATATGGGTAAGATCTATATGAGGCGAACTAGATCACACCAGGCTCCTCAGCTTGCGATATAATACTCAGATCTCCCTTCTCTCCTCTCCTCTAGCTCAACAACTTACAAAATAGTACATAACAACATTACAATTCACATCGTCTCATACATATCTATGATGTAACAACAATCTGAACAATGCAAAAAGCCAACCTATGATACCTATGTATTAGAAACCTCTATAATACCTTAGTATCAGTATTTATACATCTTTGGATCTTCATCCATTACAATACATTACCAAAACCCTAACCCTATCGATGTTAGGTCCTCCTCTCATGTGCGCGTGCTGCTCCTCCTTCCAACTGTCTCTCTCCTTGTGCATGATTTCTTGCATGCCTGTGTGTTGTGTTTCCTTCTAACTGTTACTTTCATTTCTTCACACTTTCTTTCCCCATGATCATCCTTCTTTCCACTTTGTTCTGCTGCCAACAAACACGTATCATCATTATGTTAACTATGAATGAATAAGAAACTCATTATAACACAAACTTTATTGATTCATCTAATAGTATTTTATCCATAGACATCTTAAGTATTTTTAGAGATCATGTCTATGATTTGTGACAAATTTCAACTTCCAAACACCACTTACAATAGATCTACAAAATTTCCAAAGGTAGTTATACATTTCTTTCTAGGTGCTTCCTTGGTTTATTTTAGAATAATTGTTGTCGATGAAATCTTATGATAACCTTGAAGAATACTTGCTTCCACGACAACTTGTTCTACTGTAGGTTTGTGTGGAATAGCATATCCTTATTTCCTAAATAATCCCCAAAATATGTTATGCTACTTGATTTCTTGCTACTGGTTCTTGTATGGAAACATCATGAATTTTTTATGCTAGTTCTTGTGTAACAACATCAGTATCTTTCCTTGCGTCAACAACTTTTGCAACATCACTCCTTATCTTTATTAGATATTCAGGGGGTATGCTAGAAGGGATGTGGACTATGGAAAAAAATGGTGCAGTGAAGGTTCCAGATAAAAACATCATGGTGATGGTGTGGTAATGATAGGTGGACCCTTGGTCAACATTCCCCCCAAACGGAAGACTTTTTCCATCCTCAGAAAAATAACAAATGGTAAGGAAGTAGGGAAAAACATAGTAGACTTAGATAACTTTCGAAATAAAAACCTATAGGATTCAATAAATTTGAAAAAGCGATTAGAAAGAGAAAACATACTTGCACCTATCTAAGAAGTAATGACATATGTAGCAAGTATATGACATCCCCAAGTTCTCATGGAAAGAGATTCCATAGTAAATTCCTCAAGGTTCAACAAGCTAATGATTTGCACTATTATGTAGAGTTTTTACACATAGGTACAAAAGGTTCTGCAATAGATCTGTTCATGGAATTTTGTAGCTAGTTCTTGTATATAAGCTCCAAAACTTATTGGTTCTAGTTCTTGTGTAAGAACACCAATATTTTTCAGAACTTGTTTATTTTTGTTGCCTTTATAGAAATAATGGATTTGTGAAGTGTTGCTAAAAATGAAAAACATACCGTAGAACTTGTAGTATACTGTTATATATAACTGAACTGTGCGAGACAAGTTGAATCAAACATGTGATAATAAGGATTCCAGTGGAGTGGTAGCGACAAGATATTGGAAATATTTATTCAATAAACAACTAAAACTTGAAAGAATATTGAATATTTCTTGATTTAATTCATTCATTCATTTAGTTTTGCAAACATTGTCCACCAAAAAGCTGGGTTTCAAACAAGATTTGTCTGACTATGCCTACAGGGTTTTCACAATAAGAATTTTTAGTCCCAAGGAATTCCCACGAGGGACTAGATTATAAATGCTCTAGGGTTTATTGGTGCATAAAATAGGTTTTCACCATCATAATTTTTATTTTCATTTATATATATATTTTATTTTGATGAAGGAAAATAGGATAACTAGGGAACTTAGCAATGTAAGAAGGTTAAGTTACATTATTGAGTGGGATAGGTGTGGGTGGAGTAGGAAGTTGGTGGAGGAAATAAGTGATTAGAAGTTAAAATTAGAAATTTAGTTAACTTCAACATGCATTTTTCCTCTAATCTTCTTAAGGTGGAAAGAAGAAAATCCATGAGCATACCATGGTGCTCGTGAATGAACATGAGGAATATAAGATCGTATCAAAGACATGATTGATGGAAATGGAATGGTTGATGTAGAAATGGGACTTAAGTTCTCTTGAATTTGTTATTCTATTGTTCTTCACATCAATTCCTCATTTGTCTCTTTCACTCTCCATCAACAATTTTTGATAAAAAGTCCCAGCAATTGGAACACTTTTGTAGCAAGTTCCCAATAACTTGAACTTCAAACATGTTTCATTTAAGTACTCAAAATGACATGATGTTGCAATTTTTATTCATTGGATGTCATGGTGATATGACCTTTTCAAATATTGTCTTCAAAATCACTCATTCATGAATTGACCTTCTTGGTGCTTCGGTGACCTGCAAAAAACTAGTACTTATTTGCAATAAAAGACGAGATCGGGGAAGAAGAGAAGTGTATGTGATTTATTCTTCCAAGAAAAAAAATCACAAATAGTACATATGAAATATATCCAAGTAAATATAAACAAAACAAATTCATTTTTTACTTGTTTAGGAGTGGTGGCCAACCTAGCGTACCCGACAATATTTTGTTGATAGAATTATCATTTGAGGCATGATTGGAGTGATTCAGAAGAAAAATGAAAGTATATTCATAGGGATATCTCTATTATAAAAATGTTTTGAAAATTCCTTGATATGATATGCCAAGTCGTCTTAGGAACAACCTACATGACGTAGTTGTTTTCGAATTCCTGTATAGACTAACATTCACTATTTTGAGTACAAATTTTTCATTTGATGACAGATTGATATGATTAAAATTAGAGATGAAAATTTATTCATTTATGTATCTCCAATAGAAACACGTTTTGAATACAAGAATAATTTATGGGTCAAATGTGCCAATGAACCAACTAGACAACATAGTTTTCAGAGTGTAGATTTAAGATAGGCAGTTAATATTTAGGGAATAACATTCTCGTATAATATCGAAATGGAGTGATTCAAATAGAATTTTAAACTAGATTTATATTACAATTCACCATAAAAATATGTTTGAAATATCTATCCATTTAGGCATCCAAAAAATATTGGTCCTAACTATGTTCCTAAGTTGCCTACTCTACATCCAGTCAATGTTTTGGTCATATATTTTTCGTTTGTTATCCAAATTGAGTCATTCAAATTTTGTTAGAAGCTATATTTCAAGGGGTATGTTTTATAGAAACGAGTTATTTTGTACAAAAACCAGTTTTTAAAATATACCCATATGATCTCTCAAAACATGACTGTCCCAACTAGGTTTTCAGTGAATTAATTGAGCCAATTAACCACAACAACCCATTTCTCAAAAATGATGATCTAGATATGCCTAAATTTTTTTAGGGATACAATTTTCAATGTAAGGCATCCACATACAAAAAATGAAAAAAATCTAATGCCTAGATTGTGTGATATGACCTATACAAGATCTGGAGCAAAATGAAAAAACAACACCTAAATAAAGAATGAGAAAAAAAAAAACATTTAGTCAAAATTTGGTATGATAGTAATGGGATACTGACATAGACACTAGGTGAGTCCAAAAAGTGCACCATTACTTATGAAATGGTTGCCACATTTGTTTTGTTGAGTATATTGTCATTGATGTCAAGAATGTCAAGGATGTTGTTGATTGTAGGAGTGAAACAGAGGAATAAGGCCCAAATTGATGGTTGATAAAACAACGCAGTGTTTGCAGACCAATGCAGTGATAGAACAATACAGTGATAAAAAAACGCAGTGGTTTATGGAAAAACACAATGTTTGATAGAATATCACAGTAAAACTTCTATTGAATAACAAAACAACAACACATATTACATCTGGGTAAAGCTTCACTAGATCGACGACTCTCATCGATCATCCATTGGACCTAGAAAACAAGAGAAGACGTGTGTTTTAGAACCTCTCTATTAGAGATTGTATCAACCATCTACTCTAATGCCAGTACTAAAAAGGTGAAATATAACCTTTAATCAAAAGACATCTCGAGTGAATCAGGACCTTCATCATATGAAAGGCCATTGAAGTGACTGAGTGTGCAGACACTTCGATAGAAGAAACTATGAGTCAACAAGAACCATTGATCCATCAAAGAAATATCGCAAAGATATCTGAACCATTCATTAGAGTAAAATCAATGAATGAGTCCTAATGAGAAACTCTGAGTGATGGTGAGACAATTCGAATGTCACGTCAGTTGTCATGTCAGAGCCATGTAAGCAGAAGAGACGAGGCCATGTGTCAAAATTCCAAGTCAGCATGATGTGTGGACAGGAGCTGGAGGTAGTAATGATGTCATAATATCATCAGTTCCACATCAGCCATGACGTCAACATGAAAAATTGTGATAGCTCTACTGATAGAGTGACATGGATGCTAGTGTGGATGCTAGAGTGTCCTAGGAGTGACACATGTCAACTAATGATTGTATCAAACAAGAATGGGTCCAGTTTTTTGTATGTCTTCATCTCAGCCATTGATTTATAATGGTCAGTGAATATCCACCGTTCATTGGAGAGGCCCTGTCAGAGTACACTGTGTTACCAACAACGTAGGCATTTCGACAAAGGGACTTTGAAAGCGTACAACAACCACCGATCTGAATAAGTATATCTTAGCTGTTCATATCAAAAACATTGGTCGGAGTAGATTAAGTAGCAACGCTCTGATGAAAGAGCTCTAAGGATAAATATGAATCATCATTCGACATGCAAGAAATATGAAATCTCGGTCGTAGATCAATGTGGGTCCCATCTGACCTTCTCACGTATAGTTAGAATGACAAGAGGTAACTGGTGTGCATGCTGAGAGAGAAACACAATTGGAACCGTTGATTTCAAAATGCGAGGACCGTTAGATCTATCACAGTATGAGTTATCTGAGTAGAGTGTGCAAAGGTACTCTAAATAAGGAACTCCAAGGAGCGATCTAGGATGTAGATCAAAAAAAGAGAAGAGATACAATGACAATCGTAGATGCATCAGAGGATCCATCTTGATTATTGGATCTATAATAATCCTCTTCAAAGAAGTAGAGTGATCCAGATTTTATGAGCATAACAAAATGAATATAGATTATTATCAAAAGATGCTTAACACAAAATAAAAAATATATAGTAAAAATTGTTTCTATTCAATAAGGAAATAAGATGAAACTGTAAAATGCAATGGAAAACACGCTTGCTAGAATGGTGGCGGCTGATCTCTGAGAAGATATGTGACGACTGTGCTCATTCACCAGAAGCTCATTACAATGAGTCTCTCAAGGCCTTTTTACAATAAACAGGAATGTCAAAAACCCTAGACATCCAAAAACCTAACCCTAGGAGATGAAGTGACAAAAGTCACGTGGGCCATGTTTGGGTAAGTTAGTACATCAACTTCCTAGGGTCATAACTTTTGCATATGATATTTATTTTAGGCGTATGATGTCCCGTTGGAAAGGTCTATCCTAGGAATATGTGCGATTGTTATGGCGAGCCCTACATATTTATACTGTGGCGAGCCCTAAAAACGTTGTTTAGGGCCTTAAAGTGGTCCCGGAAGTTAGGGACCCAAAAACTCTAGAAAAAATGTCGAACTAGAAAATTTCCAAAATGAGCCAGTTGGAATAGGTGGGAGGACAAAGAAATCCATCTGGATCAATCCTCC
This sequence comes from Picea engelmannii, assembly GCA_009831015.1. NCBI lineage: Eukaryota > Viridiplantae > Streptophyta > Pinopsida > Pinales > Pinaceae > Picea > Picea engelmannii. The sequence goes on from ML821146.1 coordinate 38,901, forward strand.
CTCCTTAAGAAGCAATGGTGTCCATTGTGTTGAGTGCCCCCATTAGATGAGGAAATTTCTATCGAATTTGGCCCTGGGTGAGCCACTTGCCTTGGTGCAGGAGATGCCCTGCTTTGAAAAATCAATAGAGCTTGATCCTTCATTGGTGAGTGCCCTTGACCTGTTTGTTCAAAATCTGATCACTGGATTTTTGTTGTATGCAGTCGAGGTTGAGCTCTGTTGGTTTAAGCTGTTCTGCTATCTTTGAGGTGTCCAATAATGGTGGGAAACAAGGTCGAAGGAGATCCATGTTGAACATTGGGTGAAGGCCAAGGAAAGGAGGAATGTTGAGCTCAAAAGAATTTTCACCCACACCCTTGGTGATGGTGTATGACCCATAACAGAGTGGGTGAAGATTTTGATGGGGTCCGGTAAGGAGTTATTTCTACAAATGCAACCAAACTTTGTTTCCCACCTGAAACTTATGTGACACCCAATGTTGATCATGGCGCTGCTTATACTTGTCATTGGACTTCTGTAGGATATCCTGAACTTGTTGATGGATGTGATGGATCCGCACAATGAACCAAGTGGATTTTTCAGCTTCATTTGGAGCAGGAGATGATTCGACCGAGGTGAACACAAGGGGTAGTGCAACATCTATGGGACCCAATGGTTGGAATCCAAGCCCACATGAAAGAGGTTGTGTCCAGTTGAGTTATGTAGGGCTCGGTTGTAGCTATGATGGACATAGGGAAGACTCTCATCCCATGTGAGAGGGTTATTGGAATTATACATGCATAGGATATGCATGATCATTCGATTTATGACCTCGGTTTGGCCATCTATATTGGAGTGGAAGGTTGTGGATTTGTTGAGCTTGGTTTCCAGCAGTGACCAGAGGCTCGACCAGAATGTGCTGACAAATCGACTTTCCCGATATGAGACAATGGTTTGTGGGATTCCAAAATGTACCCAAAGTCGTTCAAATAAGATCTTGGCAGTGGCCTCTGCGGTGATGCTCGTCTTGCAAGTAGCCAAAATTGCCAACTTACAAAAGTGATCAACAACCACAAAAACATAGTCATTTCCTCGCTTGGTGGATGGGAGGCCCGACATGTAGTCCATGGAGATGGATTTCCATGGCCTGTTAGGAGTAGGCAGAGGGGTGTACAGGCCCTATTTTTTAGTGGTCAGTTTGGTAGTGTAGGTAGTGTAGGTCCTGATATACTTGTTGACCTCCTGTCGAAGTTTCGGCTAGTAGAAATGTTTTTGCAACATTTCCACTGTCTTTTTGGCACCAAAGTGTCCTGCCACCTAACTATAGTGGGATTCCCAGATCAGCTTTGATCGCTCGCTTGATGGAATGAAAATATGGCCGATATGAGACAACAACCCATCATGCATATGGAAATTAGTGACAACTATGTTTGCGCCCAACATTTGGTAGGTGGTGGTAAAGTTTGGGTCTGTCTCATAGAATTGGGGCCATCCATAGGTCTCATGGTCGCAAGAGTTTAGCACCATGGTGAGTGTCGTGAATGGAGGTATGCTGAGGAAATCAATGACATGGTTGGTGCTTCATGTTTTATACTTGATGTTGAGGTGCAATTGCTGCAAGTATGTGGACCACTTCTGATGGGGGTCATTATGCAATTTTCCTTGTGTCTGCATGAAATGCAGTGGCTTATGATCAATGTGGATGAATGTCTCCTTCCAAAGAATGTAATTCCTCCATTGGCGACAGGGTTTCACAATGGAGTACATTTCTTTGTTGTAAGTAGGGTACTTACAAACAACATCTGATAGTGTCTCACTATGATAGGCCACATGGTGGTTGTGTTGAGTGAGAACAATGCCCACAACATAGTCTGAAGTATCTGTCTCATTCTCAAATGTTGCAGGTCTGGTAGTGAAAGTATTGGGGCTGAGAACAAGCACTACTTCAAATCATCGAACGCTTGTTGTTGGGACTGGCCCCATGCAAGTTTCTCCTTATCACCACCCCTGGTTACTTGGCTAAGGGCCCATGCAATATGGGAGAATTCCAACATAAACCTGTGGTAGAAATTGCTAAGGCCCAAGAAGCTCCGAAGCTCAGTGAGTGTGGTTGGGGCTGGCTAGTCATGGATGACTTAGATCTTGGCTAGATCCACATGTACACCATGATGATCAATGATGTATCCCAGGTAATGGACCATGTCCATGCCGAAGGAGAATTTTCCCAAGTTGGTGTATAGCTTGTGCTGTCGCAGGGTGTGCAAAACCTGCTAAATATGTTGCAAGTGTTCTACCCAAGTCTTGATGTAAATGAGAATTTCATCCAAATACACCACTACAAAATTATTGGTGAATGGTTGTAGGATATTTTCCATCATCCTCATGAACGTGGCTAGACCATTTGTCAATCCAAAGGGCATGACCAACCATTCGAAAAGACATTCCTTCGACTTGAAGGAGGTCTTCCATACATCTATCTATTCTATCGGGACATGGCGGTAGCCATACTTAAGATCAATCTTACTAAAGTATTTTTCCCCCATGAGTTGATCAAGGAGGTAGTCGATTCAGGGAATTAGGTACTAGTTTCTAACTGTGATTTTATTTAGGGCTCGATAATCAATGCAGAGTCACCAAGTTCCATATTTCTTTTGTACCATCATGATTGGGCTCCCGCAAGGTGATGATCTAGGACGGATGTGCCCCTTGTGGAGTAGTTCTTGGATCTACTTCTTGATCTCCTCATTCTCTAACAGAGAGAAATGGTATACTGGCCCATTGGGAAGTGGTGCGTCGGGGGTTAGATCGATGGGGTGCTTGACATAACAGTGCAGAGGTACCCCGGTAGGTGAGGAGAAGATATCCGAGTATGCTTCCATGACCTTATCCACGTACTTCTACTATGTGGAAAGGTTGGCCGCATAAACCCTATATGTGGCTGTGATCTTTTGCTCATTCTCAGAGTGAATCATGAAGAAGACAAACTTCCCCATCTGAGACACGACCTTCCTTCATTTCTTGGCAGAGATCAAGGAAATAACACTAGGTGGGATTGCCTCCGATATCCTATATGGTTTCTTGTTCAAAGTAAGAATAACACTATGAGGTCTAGACTCATATACAACATGGTGTTTCCATAAGTTTGGTTGGCCCAAAAGAACATTACAAACTTCGAGAGGGGAAACATCACATAGTACCTTGTCTTTGAAGGGCTTGATGCCATATGACAGGAGACATTATTGGTTGACGCAGATGTTGCTTCCTTGGCGGAGCCATCCGATGGTGTAGAGCTGTGGGTGTTGTGTTTTCGGAAGGGAGAGTCACTTGAAAACCTTTGCTGAGATGAGATTCTTCTGGTTACCACTATCAACGATGAAGTGAAATGGGGTACCCTTCACCCACATCTGTGAATGAAAAAGGCGCTCGCCTTCCTCTGTCTTGGCTGGTTCACCGGGCTGGAGCTTGGTGGTAGCAACGGTAGCACTGGGTTCTACATCAATGATCCATACCCCCCTTTATGGTTCTGACTTATAGTCAAAACCCACATCTGATTCATAGGCTTTCACCTCAGCCACCAACGACGTCTTTGAGCAACAATCAACAATGTTATGCCAGGGGATCTTATGGAAGTCACACCACTTCCCGGTATCTTTCTTTGTCTTTCCAGTGTCCTTCTTTTCTTGCAGCATGGACTTGTTTTCCTGAGGTTGTTCATCTTTGCTATGTGCTTTTTTCTGCAGGTTGGGGCCGCCCTTTCCTATATTTTGTTGTGAGGGGCTCCTAGTCCCAAATTGCCACGTGTTTTGTTTGAGCTTCTACTCTATTTTGACGACATATTGGTAGGTCATGCCCAAGGATGAGTTGTCTAAAAACTCCATTTTGGCCTTGATGTATCTATGGATACCACCACGATACTTGAGCACCAGATGTTGCTCATAATCTTTGATACCCAGCTTGATGCACAAGGTATGGAATATATTTGTGAACTTGGGCATCACTTGGTCTCTTTCTTGTCATAATGTGGTCCATTTTGTATACAGGTCATCATAAATTCCAACAAGGTAGTATTGTTCCTTAATAACATCCCTGAAGGACTCCCAGGTGACCATGACTGTAAATAATGAGGTTTTTTCTGTTTCCTTCTTCTCACATAAAGTTTCCCACCAATCTTTGACATGGGGAACGACTTTGAGGAGTGAAAAAGTAATATTTTCTCTATTCGAGAAGTTATGGACAGAGAAATACCCTTCTAGAAGATTCAACCATTTGTCTACAACATCTGCGTTTATATGACCTTCAAATATAGGGATATTGAATTTGATTTGTACCTTTAAGGGTGTGGCACCTTCGTTTGAGGAATATGCGTTGCCTATTGGTAGTCACTGAAGGATTTGTGCAAAACTATCCATCATCTCATTCCTTTGTTGTGTGAGGGATTCCTCGAGAAACATTTTGAAGGGATCTCTTGTCCCGTCATCTTTCTTTTTATTAAACACACTGACTACACTANAGAGGGGGGGGGGGGTGAACAGTGTATGGATTTTTTTCAAAACTTCCCTTTAACAAAACTCCTTAGTTAGCAATCACCATTTAGTTATTATTTACTGTTGTCATTTATAACCAGTTAAGTGTGAACATGCATCAGTAACATATATCAACAACATATATCATCAATAAGTCATCACCACAAGGAGCACAAAGAACACAAGATGTATGTACAATTTTCTTTTTATTACAGGCTACAATCCTTGGGTTATCAACAAAAAATGAATAGAGTACAACTGTACAAGAGCACCATCTCTGTAATGCAAGACTTAGTGATGTAGGAGCATCATTGGAAATTGCATGGAGCAAGACTTATCAACGTCAAGGAATCTGTACAGGAGCTCAACGCTGGAAATCACAACAAATATTTTGAAGTCTGCCTTAACTCAGTGCCATAATTAATCTTTGGGGCATGCTTGAAATCAGGACGGGAAAATTTGGAGGCACGCTTGGACGATTACGAGTGAAATGGGAGACTCCACTATGTCTCTGGAATGTGACTGCTCTAGATAGTCATTAGGTTAAGTTATAGAGTAGACAAGTACCCAGAAAAAAACCCTAAGAGCCCTCTGTGATAAATAAAGATATTGTACACCCGAATGAGGCTATTCGGTAGTTAGATGGAATAGAATTTAGGAGAATATTTCAGTAGTTTTGTTTTTCATTTACAGTTGTAACCATTTTTCAATTTGGAATAGAACATAGGAAAATTGATCCAATGCATGGTGTCAACATTGTTTGCAATTCTCTGTTATTTGTGTTTTCATGAATGAGTGAATGAATCTCGATATGAATAGATGGAACTGTGAATGTTAGGATAAGTTTCAATTAATTCTCTTCTGTTGAATTAGTGCAAGGTGTGCACACAGAATGCAAGGAGTGCATTAACAGGATCTGTCTCGATTCCGAAGATCAGAAGAGATAACATGAATCTTTCCCTTTGGAAGGAGTGCAAAGAGACTGGGGCAAGGCATGCAAAGTCATTTGCAAGAACCCTAAACTTACGAGAAGATTTGGTGCAAGGAGTGCACATATCTGAGATTCGACTAAGTGTCGAAGAGTCAGGAAATGAGAATGCCAGGAAGGTAAGAGTAATTTCTCTTCGAGAAATTCTTTGGAATCTGAGTTATCGAATCCTTGAAACGCAAGGTGTGCACAGGAAGTCGAAGTCTTCAAGAGACCAAGCTTAGGAGGGGTAACATGTTTCATAAGTGTTAAATAGATCCAAGAATTAGACTCATCGAAGGATCAAAGGTTCGATACCTTTGAACACCTGGAAGATCTTCTAACTCTGAATATAGCGTAAGTGGAAGGGGGAAAATATCTCATCCATTCCATCTAAACGCTAGAGAATCAGAACCGTCCATCAGGAGGGATGCGTGACGAACGATCAAAGTTTCACTAACTCGCACTTTGGAGGAGTCAAAGGGAAGAACACTAAGAACTCATGAAGCCCGAATCCATGACTTGATTTGAGTCATTGGATCCAGGAGAGATATGGATCATTGATTGTATAGGGTGGAATACCGACATTTCAGGGATCGAAGGATCGGAGGTGACAAGCCTTTCGAATTCATGAAATTTGAAGTCCCAAAATCATCATGACCTTCAGATCTAAGGAGAGATCTGGACTATTGATCTAGTTCCATAACAATTTTGAATATTGGGACAACATAGGCAAGGAGACGCCAAAGTCACAAATCACAAAATGATGATTTGATCATGGTCATTGATTAAGGAAAGATCTGGACCGTAGATCAAGGATCATTGCGATTTTGGCTATCGAGTGAATGGAGGTAGCAGCGCTCCTGGGGTAGTGAAATTCAAAATCATGACGCGCCTTTCAATCGAGTGCCTAGTCACTGCCAGTGGTCACAAGGGAGAAAGAGATTAGCAGAGAGGAGCTAGCACTTGTTTGGCATTGAGGTTCGAAAAAATATTGGGAGAGAAGCTGTGAGTCTCAGACGACCTATGCATTTGGAGACAGGACCTGTCTAAGTGGGGTTGGTGTCTAGGAGAGACCCAGAGAGTCAATTAGACTTAGTATCTTGATCGATCCTAGACCAGGAGGTTGCATAGCCCTTAGGAGATAAGGGGGGTCAAAAGCAAGTGGTATAAGAGCCAGGTTGTTTTTCTTGCAGATAGTAGGAAAAGGAGAGGAGATAGAAGAACTCGAAGTTGTACTCTGTGTGTGATAGACAATCAACACAATGCCACCAAGGAGACGAGTGGAAGCACCTTTAGCCAATCGAGTTCTAGAAAGGGAGATGCGAGAACTCCGTGCAAGATTAGAGATGATGGAGGCAACACAGAGATGAGCACTTGATGCTGGAGATGTCAGTGATGCAAAGAGCGAAGAAGCAGTGGGCGAGAATGTCATTGGAGAAGATGCAATAGGGGATGTTTCCAAAGAACGCTTGTTGAGAGCAATTGCTATATTGGGAGGCAGAGCCAAGATGGAGGTCCCAATGTATGAAGGCAATTTAGATGCGGAAGAGGTATTAGATTGGATAATATCCATGGACAAATATTTCGACTATGAAGACGTCAACGAGGAAAGAAGGGTGAGACATGCTGTCACCAGACTAAAAGGACATGCAACGATGTGGTGGGATGAACTACAGGCTGAGAGAAGAAGCAAAGGAAAGCAAAAGATAAAAAGTTGGGAAAAAATGGTAGCTAAGATGAAGGCTAAGTTCATGCCCAAGGATTATTAGATAAACCTATTCAGGAAAATGCAAAACCTAAGATAGAAATGGATGGCAGTTAAGGAGTACATAGGGGAGTTCTATAGGCTGACTATTAGAATTGGACAAAGAGAGAGAGATGAAGAAAAAATAACTAGATATATAAATAGCCTGAGATATGAAATCCATGATGAGCTCAACATGATGTCAGTAAGGAAAGTGGAGGATTCTTATCAGTTTGCATTGAAGGTAGAGCAAAAGTTGGCCAGACAACAAAGCCAACGAGGGAGAGGTAAAATCTCAGTCCCAAGAAAAATCAAGGGATTTACCCATGACATAACACATAAGTCTAAGGGTGAGACTGAGAAACCACACAATCACTCAGAAATAGGAGGAAGTTCCCGAGAAAGATAAGGTGGTGGAAGAAATTATTCCAGAGGAAGAGGAAGAAGAGGAGGAGGAGACATAAGATGTTATGCCCATAGAAAGACAGGACACATGCCTTGTGAATGTCCCAAGAAAAATAAATAAGGAGGAGGTGAAGCTCACATTTTAGAAGCACAAAGAAGAGATGTTGAATCAGAAGGAGAAGAGGATGGAAGATCCCTGATGTTGAGGAAGGTTCTCCTGAAACCAGAAGCAGAAATTGAAAGGCCGGTGCAGAGGAACAATCTCTTCAAAACATCTTGCAAGAATAAAGATAGAGTATGCAAGGTGATAATTGACATTGGGAGCACTGATAACCTAGTATCCACATATATGGTGGAGAAATTAGAGCTAGAGAAAACTACAGACCCGAAGCCATACAAAGTCTCATGGTTGTAGAAAGGACACCGGGTAATGGTTACTAAACAATGCTTGGTTGAATTTAAGATAGGAGGATATAGAGATGAAATTATGTGTGATGTAATTCCCATGGATGTATGCCATATTTTTTTGAAAATACCATGGCAGTTTGACAAAAATGTCATTCATGATGGTAAGAAAAATACATACACATTAGAGAAGAATGGTAGGACACACATGTTTCTGCCAATAGAGGAGAAGAAGGTGAAAGAGGAGGCTAGTACAAGTTCTCATGAGTGGGAAGGAACTCATAAAATAATTCAAGGAAGGATAAGGGATGCAGTTTGTTGTGGTGAGGAAACCCAGATTTATCCTTACAAGTAATTCAATGGATGATTTGCCTGAAGAAGTTCAGGAATTATTGGATAATTTTACTGACATAGTGGTGGATGAGATGCCTAACTCATTTCCACCCATCATAAGTATCAACCATCATATTGACTTGATACCAGGAGAAATTCTGCCAAACAAAGCAGCATACAAATTGACACCACGAGAGAACGAGGAAGTGAAGAACCAAGTACAGGAATTGTTAGACAAGGGTTTGGTCAGGGAAAGCTTGAGACCTTGTGCAGTACCAACTGTGTTAAGTCCAAAGAAGGATGGAGTATGGAGAATGTGTACAAACTCAAGAGCCATTAACAATATCACCATCATGTATAGATTTCCCTTACCAAGAATGGATGATTTATTGGACTATTTAAGTGGAGCAAATTTCTTTTCTAAATTAGATTTGAAAAGTGGATATCACCAGATCAGAATGAGAGAAGGTGATGAGTGGAAAACAACCTTTAAGACAAATGAAGGTCTGTATGAGTGGCTTGTTATTCCATTTGGATTAAAAAATGCCCCGAGTACTTTTATGAGGCCGATGAATGAAATACTGAAATATTTCATTGACAAGTTTGTGGTTGTGTATCTAGATGATATATTGATCTTTAGTAGGACTAAAGAGGATCATTTGAGGCACCTCACATTAGTGACGAGGAGGCTACAACATAAGAATCTATTGATAAATCTGAAGAATTCCTCTTTTATGAAGACAAAACTCATTTACTTGGGTTTTGTGATCTCTTCAAATGAACTGAAGATGGATCCAAAGAAGGTGAAAGCAATCAAAGAATGGCCATTGCTAAGGAGCATGTTCAAGGTAAGGAGCTTCCATGGATTAGCAAGCTTCTATAGGAAGTTCATCAAAGACTTCAATGGAATTTTTGCACCAATGATGGATACAGTGAAGAAGAAGCACAAGTATTTTAAATGGAAAAAGGAAGCCAAAAGGGGCTTCAATATACTGAAGGAGAAAATAATAGAACACCCAATTCTGGTCTTTCCAAATTTTGAAAAGACATTTCAGGTGAGATGTGACGCAAGTGGAGTTGCAATTGGAGTAGTCTTTAGTCAAGACAATAGACCTATTGCCTATTTCAGTGAGAAACTGAATGAGACTAAGAGAAAATACTCTACATATGACAAGGAGTTTTATGCCATAATTCAAGCCTTGAATAAATGGAGACATTATCTTGTCCCACAGGAATTTTTCTTGTATAGCGATAATCAAGCTTTACAATTCATAACCAAGAAGGAAAAATTGAATCAGAGGCATGCAAAATGGGTTGAGTTTTTAACTTTTTCATAAAACATATTGCAGGGAATGCTAACAAAGTTGTTGATGCATTGAGTAGGAGTTGTTTGATTCTGTAGGAATTTTAGGTGAAGACCTTGGGGTTTGAACACCTTAAGGAGATGTATTGTGATGATACAGATTTAAAGGAAGCATATGAAGCATGTGCAAACCCTGTGCTGAGAGACAGAAGCCAGTGGACAGAGTAAATGGTTAAAGAGGGATTGTTTTTCAAGGGGAATTAATTGTGCATACCGAAATTCTCAATGCGGGATAACCTTTTGAAGGAAAAGCATAGTGGAGGATTGGTTGGACATTTCGGCCATCATAAAACGTTTGCACAGTTGAGTAGTTCATACTATTGGCCAGGTATGAGAATAGAAGTGATAAAGTTTGTGATCAGATGTAGAATCTTCCAACATGCAAAAGGGAAGATACAGAACACTGGATTGTATCAACCATTTCCAATACTAGAGAGGCCTTGGGATGCAATAAGCATGGATTTTGTGTTGGGGCTACCAAGATTGCAAGATGATTTGATTCCATATTTGTGATGGTGGATAGGTTTTCAAAGATGACACATTTTATCCCATGCCAGAAGACCAGTGATGCAACACATGTTTCAAATCTATTTTTCAAGGAAGTTGTAATACTTCATGGCCTACCTAGAAGCATTATCTCAGACAGAGACACAAAATTTGTTGTTCACTTTTGGAGAACACTGTGGAAGAATTTGGGGACAAATTTGTTCTTCATCTTGGCTTATCATCCTCAGATAGATGGACAGACTGAGGTGGTGAACAAAAGTTTGGGAAGCTTATTGAGAAGTCTGGTTACTGAGCACCATAATCAATGGGATAAGATTCTACCACAAGAACAAATTGCATACAATGACTCACCAAATAGGAGCACTGGAAAAATCACATTACAAATATTGTATGGAATGCAACCCAGGGGAGTATCTGAGTTGAGAGACTTTGAACATAGTGAGATCATGAGCGTTGGAGCAGAAGATTTTGCTGCAGACATGCAAAAGATCCATAGCTATATCAAAGGACAGTTGCAAAGTTCAAACTAGGAGTATAAACTTAGAGCTGATCAACATCACAAAGAAATTTAGTTTGAAGTAGGAGATCAGGTTCTGGCACATCTCAGAAAAGAGAGGTTCCCTAGGGGAACATATAATAAGTTAAAGATGAAAAAGATAGGACCATGTAAGATCATGAGGAAGTTTGATGCAAACACCTATGAGATTGAGCTGCCAGATGGTGTGGCCATATCACCCATATTCAATGTTTTAGACCTGTATCCTTACAGGAGAGATGACACAGAGGGGTTAGAAGGTCAAGAGAAGATCCAATGGGAGAAACAAATGCCTGTAGCATAGAAGACACAAATGGAGAAGATCATGGATCAGAGGATCGATAAAAAGACTAGGAGGAAAACCTATTTTGAATAGCTAGTCAAGTGGAAGGGACACCCAATAGAAGATGCCAGTTGGGAAAATGAAGCTGCTATACAAAAGCATGGAAAGTTAGTGCAGGAGCTCATGGATAGGAGTCCATGAATTCTTGTCAAGGGGAGTATGATGCAGGAGCATCATTGGCAATCACGTGGAGAAAGACTTATCAACGTCAAAGAATCTATATGGGAGCTCAATGCTGGCAGTACTGATAGATATTTTGAATTCCTCCTTAACTCAGCGCCAAAATTAATCTTTGGGTCACGCTTGAAATTAGGCTGGGAAAATTTGGAGGCACACTTGGTCAATTACGAGCGAAATGGGAGACTCCACTATGGATCTGGAATGTGACTGGTCTATATAGTCATTAGGTTAAGTTATAGAGTAGACAAGTAGCCAGAAAAAAACCATAAGAGCCCTTTGTGATAAATAGAGGTTTTGTATGCCCGAATGAGGCTAGTCGGTAGTTGGATGGAATAGAAGTTAGGAGAATATTTCAGTAGTTTTGTTTTTCATTTACAGTTGTAACCATTTTTCATTTTGGAATAGAACAGAGGAAAATTTATTCAATGCATGGTGTCAACATTGTTTGCGATTCTCTATTATTTGTGTTTTCATGAATGAGTGAATGAATCTCGTTATGAATAGATGGATATATGAATGTTAGGATAAGTTTCAATTAATTCTCTTCTATTAAAGTAGTGCAAGGTGTGCACACAGAATGCAAGGAGTGCATTAACAGGATTTGTCTCGATTTCAAAGCTTAGAGATAGCACAAAAATTTCCCTTTGCAAGGAGTGAAAAGAGAATGGGGCAAGGCGTGCAAAGTCATCCACAAGAACCCTAAACTTGCATGAAGATCTGGTGCAAGGAGTGCACGGATCTAAGATTCAACTAAGCATTGAAGAGTCAGGAAAGGAGAATGCCAGAAAGGAAAGAGGAATTTCTCTTCGAGAAATCCTTCAGAATCTGAGTTATCGAATCCCTAAAATGCAAGGTGTGCGCGGGAATTCAAAGTCTTCACGAGACCAAGACCAGGAGGGGTAACACTTTTGATAAGTGTTAAAGAGATCCAAGAATCAGAATCGTCAAAGGAACAAAGGTTCAAGAACTTTGAACACCCGGAAGATCTTATAATTCTAATGATAGCGTAAGAGGAAGGGGAAAATATCTCAGTCATTCAATCTGAACGCTAGAGAATTAGAATCGTCCATCGGGAGGGACGCGTGGAAAATGACCATAGTTTCCCTGACTCAAAATTTGGAGGAGTCAAAGGGATGAACGCTAAGAACTCGTGAAGCCTGAATTCATGACTTGATCTAAGTCGTTGGATCCAGGAGAGATCTAGACTGTTGATTGTCCAGGGTGGAATACCGACATTTCAGGTATCGGAGGATCGGAGGTGACAAGCCTTTCAACTTTGTGAAACGCGAAGTCCTGAAATCATCGTGACTGTCAGATCTGAGGAGATACCTGGACCATTGATCCAATGACATCATGATTTTATCTATTGAGAGAATAGAGGGAAGGAGATGCCAAAGTCGCGAAACGTGAAACATTGATTTGATCATGACCATCGATTAAGGAAAGATTTGGGCCATAGATCAAGGGTCATCACGATTTCAGATATTGGGTGAACGGAGGTAGCAGCCCTCCTAGGGTCGCAGAATGTGAAATCATGACATGCCTTTAACTCAAGCGTGTGGTCACCTCCAATGGTCATAAGGGAGAAAGGGATCAATAGAGAGGACTTAGTGCCAGTTTGACATTAAGGTTCGAACAATTCTTGGGAGATAAGGCGTGGGTCTTAGACGACCTATGCATTTGGAGAAAGGACCTATGTAAGTGGGGTTAGGGTCTAGCAGAGACCCAGATATTCAATCAGACTTAGTATCTTGATCGATCCTAGACCAGGAGGTTGCACAGACCTTAGGAGAGAAGGGGGGTCTGCATCACTCAGCTTAAACCCTCAGCACCAGCTGAGATGAGGAAAAAATCCTCAACATATATCAATCTGTCAAATTGTACACGACTTGTCGGTAGTGCAACACACATATGTGCGTGCCCTACTAGTAGTACAACTCGTGTATGTATGCAGCCAATCTGTAGTACAACCTACGTATTACATCTGAGTACTTAGGGTTTTCTCTTCAAGATGAAATCAAATCCTCTGCAACCTTCAACAACAGTCTCTTCTGTCTTTCACTGTCCAATCTGACCCATAACCAATCACAACACATCCAAGCTCTCCAACAACTTACTCATGCTCCTCAACCATACAATATGATTGCTACTCAATCATGTATAAGAAATAAACATATTATGGCAATCATATCAGTACTTAATCATAAGAGTGTTTCTCACTCTTCTAAAAAAAAACACATCACAACAACCATACCAAGAATTCCTTAAGCATTCACCACACAACAAGCAAGAGTATCCATCAAGACAACAATGTAATCATACTAGAGATTCTATGGAAGATCTGAGCCCATATAATGTAGATCTGGAACCTGCTTCAGTCTTCAAGGGCTTGGCACCAACTCACACACAAGTCTTCATGACTTCATCCACTGTATGTGCTCTGTCCTCATTAAACCCGCGTATGTACATGCCCAGGCTTACTGCAACCAACGTAAACCTTAGAAACTAGGGTTTTTGAACTTTTGATATTTTTTCCGTCTTGATCTCAGACTTACCAAAAATTTGATACGTCCATGAGATCCTCCATATCTCCTCTCTCTCATAATATATCTTCAATACATGCTCAAGAGATTCATTTTCACAAGAGACCCTTGCCTCTTATTTATACTCTTCAACTAGCTTCCTTAGAAGTATCTTCTAGGTCACTTGACCCACTTCTAGGTCACGTAACCCATTTCTAGGTCACTTAACCCATTGTCCTCATTTTAGGGTTAACCACTTTCCATAATTATAAAGTTGTGCATTAGTTTATCATTTAAATATTCTCCTTGACTTTGTCACCTCACTTTATCATTTAAATAATATTCTTTGATTTTGTCACTTCACTTTATTATTTAAATAATCCTCCTTGACTTTGTCACTTCACTTTATCATTTAAATAATGAATTATTTTTTTCAAGCACTTTGACTTCTTTCATCTTTTGGGGTTTCAAGCCAACATATGAGGGTCCTCCAACTTTGTAGGGCCATAAATCTCAAACCATGAGGAGTTATGTGATATTCCACATACCACTGGAAATGGTATGAAAAGCACTATCCATCTAGGATAGTTTCACTAACAAATTCAATGATATTCATCTCATTATTCCACATATAATCACGTGTTATCTAACCATACTTCTAGGATAACTCAACTGCAAAGCGTCTTCCTGTGAGATATTTCACCATAAGGGGACCACTTTGGAGTTCATCCATTTGTACTCATCAACCATGATGAGACAACAATGATTCATCTTTACATCAATCCAACTATGCATCATATATCAAAGAAACCACATCGATCCATCTTCATCTTTATATCATGTATCAATGACAACTCATTGATCCATATTCATTTATGCATCACATATCAATGACAATACATATTACATTAGTATGCTATGACAAGACATTGTTCCTATGACATTAATCAATCAATCGATCGATCCTTTGGGCATCACTCAATCCCTTGACATCAATCAATCACTTGACATAAATCAATAAAACCGTTGACATCAATGACAACATGATCCAACACTTTTCTCCTGCCATGAGAGGTCGCTCGGGCATGCAAGATCTTTTGTCCTCAAGAGAAACAAGCTCGATACCTAATTCTTTGTTCCTTGACCTCATTGGGGACATGCATTAAGAACGATAAATAGAAGATCTCTTTAATACCACTGATCCAGATTTTATGAGTAGAATGAAATTAATAAAAATTATTATCAAAATATGCTTAACACATAATAACAGATATACAGTAAAACTAGTTTCTATTCAATAAGGAAATAAGTTGAAACTGTAAAATGCAGCGGAAAACAAGCTTGCTAGAATGGTGGTGGCTTATCTCTCAGAAGAGATGTGATGGTTGCGCTCATTCACCAGAGTCTCATTACAATGAGGATCTCAAGGTATTTTTAAAATAAACAGGAATGTCAAAAAAACTAGACATCCAAAATCCTAACCGTAGAAGATGAAGTGCCAAAAGTCATGTGGGCTCTATTTGGGTAAGTTAGTACATCAACTTCCCAGGGTCGTAAATTTTGCATACGATCTTTGTTTTAGGTGCACGATAGCCCATTCGAAAGGTCTATCCGAGGACTAAAAAGTTGCATGTGTTGAGCCCAATATATTTTGACTGTGGTGATCCCTAAAAACAATGTTTAGGGCCTCAAAACGACCCAAAAGGTCAGGGACTCAAAAACTAGGAAAACACTACTGAACTGGAAAACTGCCAAAATGAACCAGTTGGAATAGGTGTGTAACACCCTATTTCCCCTAATTTATAAATATAAATATATTGGCCAAGGAACTATGGCAAACCTAAAGGTGTGAATGTTTGATTTGATGGACCTTTATGCAAAAGGTCGATGAATGTAAATTATGTTATTTTAATAGAAAATGGTTACGTGCTGCATGACTGCTGAAAGAGGGGATGTGCTAAGAGAAAAACATGAATGATATGAAAGGTGTTGGAGGGGACCCAGAATGGTTGCGTTAACCTCCATTGAACCATTACCATGCTGGAATTAATTGCTCAGATCAGAACAACCCTCTAACCCAAAAATGAATTACAGTCGGGCTGGTATGTGGGAAGGCCTCCTCAAGAGTTAATGAGGGGATGGGGTAGACCACCCATCCGTAAGGCTTCCATACCTGACCACAGACTGGGAATTTGAGCCACATGCAACCTTGCCGAGGAAGGAAAGAAAGGAAGTGTGGTGGGTAGAGGAAGACCTGTGAAGAAAAATGCATAGACGAGAGCTGAAACTCTTAGGTCCGAGGAAGGACTGAAAGAGGAATAGTGAGTTTCGATCACAAAAAATAGAGATTGAACCAGGATAAGGAGAGTAACCTTTGTCCTTATCTATTTCTGTATTGGGAGAAGGAGAGTAACCTTCATCCCTAACTTCCATTGAGCTGGAAGTAAGAGATTGAATCTCAAATCATTGTGGCTTAAGCTCGGGGGTGGCTAGTGATAAATCCATTAAGAGTGATTGAGCCTATGGTTGGGTGGAAACAAACACCCTTTTTAGAAGTCACATCATGCCTTATGGTTCTGATAAGTGTTTTTATGCCTTGTGCTTTGAATTGGAAATAATGGATGCATGCTTGTATTTATATGCGTGTAAATGGTTTCTGTATTGAATGATTAAGTTAAAAGTATGCATTCATTCCTTGAGAACTATTACATCTGCTTGATTTTCCTTATGCTCTAGTTTAATTCCTCAAAAAAACTTTCACCAGGGAATTTCCCCCACCGTCCTAGAGTTGAGTGAGTACTCCCCTGACTGCGAAGGTTGAACCCCGCAATTACTGCGAGGACAGAGTCTTTTAACCTCAGGAGAGGTAGTGCATGTATGCAACGAGTCTCTACAAGGTGGGTAGACAATGAGACCATATTAGGTTCTAGAGTTGAGTAATTGAACATAAGGGGTGTGCGGAAGAATTGTTCCAAGCATTACATTCAAGAGAAAGAGTGCAAAACTCTTAAGACTTTCAAAGCCAACAAATCTCAGGAATGTAGATGGTTTCTGTATTGAATGATTAAGTTAAGAGTATGCATTTGTTCCTTGATAAATTTTACATCTACTTGATTTTCCTTATGCTCTAGTTTAATTCCTCGAAAACACTTTCACCAGGGAATTTCCCCCACCGTCCTAGAGTCGAGTGAGTACTCCTTTGACTGCGAAGGTTGAACCCTGCAATTATTGTGAGGACATAGTCTTTTAGCTCAGGAGAGGTAGTGCATGTATGCACCGAGTCTCTGTAAGGTGGGTAGAGACTGAGACCATATTAGGTTCTAGAGTTGATTAATTGAACGTAAGGGGTGTGCGAAGGAATTCTTCCAATCATTACGTTCAAGAGAAAGAGTGCAAAACTCTTAAGACTTTCAAAGCCAACAAATCTCAGGAAAAATAGTGAGATTCAAGTATCAAAAGGAAATATCCTTTCATTTGGAAGATGAATAGACGAGATCCATTTGGGAGGATCCAAGGTCTGTCACAACTGTTATATTTGAAGAAGGGGCACAGGCATTAACGCCTCGACTCCCTCTGTCTTCGCAAGATCGATGAATGTTGGTAATCACTGTGAAGGGGATGGATCCTCTTAAAGACAAAGTTGCAATGTGATCTGGATGGTGGGATCGAGGAAGGTTGTGGATCGTCGATCCGACATGAACATATTAATGCAAGGAGTATGTGGGAATTCAAAATTCCATAAGGACCAAGCTCATAAGAGACACACGCTTTTCAAAAGCGTAGATGAGGTCCAAGAGGAGAACTTGTTTTAATATCATAAGCTCAGGAGGGAAAGAGGAAGTCGAGACCCATACACCAGGGCTCGCAAGAAGTAAATCAAAAATTGATACCTTTGAAATATATTAAATCTTCCAAGTCAAGAAAGAAAGTGAAATCTCGGGAGGAGGAACAACAATGACCGTTGGATCGAGCACTATGAAATATCTGGACTGTTGGAATCCACGTCTAGAAAATTAGAAGAGCGTGTAGGAGGAGATCATATCTAGGATGTCATATTTGAGCACGAGGACCAACATTCATTGGATCCCAAAGAAAGTGCACGAGGCCTAAAATCTTTGAAAGTGACTAGGAGAGTGGACTTTGCGAAGTCTCGAAGTTCCGAAATCATTGGAACCATCCATCGTCGAGGTTGACAAGTGGAAGCATATCTAAGAGTTCAAGGAATCGAACATTGGAAGAAATGGGGAAAAGAGAGAGTTGAGATTTGAGATTTCTGAAGCCTAGAAATATGAAGTGATGAGAGCTGTTGATGTGAAGGTGGACATGCGATGCCAAATCTAGAACTCTGGAAGAAAAGAGAGGAGTAAAATATCTGAATACCCAGAGAAGATATCGATCGTTGGTTGAGGAAGGAGCTGAAAGACCATCGATCTAGTTGAGGAGGCTAATTTCTGGAGGCGGGAGAAAAACCATCGATTCAGGAGGACGCGTGGCAGACAATCTTCCGTTTCAGAGAAATCTCTTCGGAAGAAATGATAGCTTGAGAACTGAAACTCCTGAAGGCTAGACTCACGGAGTAAATTGTAGCCGCACATATGTAGGGACAAGTGTCAATATATCTTCAACTACGAAATATAACTATTGAGGAGGAAGAGAGAGTTTGAGAGTGGAAACTTTCAAAGGTTGGAGAGTCTGAACCAATCATAACCGTTGATTTGGAAGGAACTACGTGCGGACAGATCGAGGAGGTCTGGGAAGGCACATGAAAGATATGAAAGGAGGATAGATAGTAGTTGTTGATCACAAATCATCGCCAAAAGAAAGAGATTGATGGTTGGGAAGAATTGCGGGGCTAGAAATGCTCAGGTCTTAATTTTTTTTGTGTGTGACGCCATTGAAACCACGGTATCGCCAAAGGCATACATGGTGCTTTGTAGTGAATTGTGAGAAAAAAACCAGTTTGGCTTGAAACCACCCTTGGACATGCCCATAATCAGATACCATCCAAGAGGTCATAGCCCAGGGCCATATGAAGGAGGGGATTAACAAAAAAGGAGTTGGCACCCAAAATTCAATATTTTGTCAGTGCACAGACAACGGTTGCGAGTACCCTTAGAACTACACCAGGTAGTCAAAAGGTTTTGTGTTTAATTACAGAACAAGGCCATCAAGGTCTCATAGAGTCGCTTGGATTTAGAATCGAAGATCCTTGATCGAAAGGCCGGGCTGGTTTCCTGATTGTCCAAATTAGAACCCGTAGAGAGAGAGGATTTATTCCTGTAAGGAGGACACAATTTTTATTTTACTTTTATCACCATCATGGGTATGTTACAAATTGTTATTAGAGCATGGTTACAACACTTGGCCTGCTTGGGATCATGGAATATTCACTTAAAAACTCTATTTGGAGTACTTTTATAAGAGTGGCACTCTACCTTACTTCTTTCTTAAAAAGTCTGGTTAAAAATGTTATTAAAGAAAAGAATTAAAATTTCTACTGTGTGTGTGCATTTAAGAAATTGAACCATGTATTGTTCATGAACTAATAGACTGTTAGCTAACAATAAGTGTTTTTTCAACACTCGAGCAGTCAGTAAATCATGGGAAAACGTCAAGACTAAAGGATGGTGATGTGTCATGAAGTGGGGGATATCTCCCACAATAGAGATGAAGAATTTGACGAAAGGAGGGAAGTGGAAACCCCTCCAGATCTGGCTAAAACTGTAAGGAGCCTCAGGGCCAGATTACAGAGTTGCAAGGCTGACAACGAGAGATTGATAAAGGAGCAAGAAAAACAAACAAAAATTAACGTAGTCTTGCTGCAGAGCTTGTTCGACATATAGAGGAAACTACAACATGAACCCGCAACCAGTCATGTGGAATGACGACATACAAATAGAAGTAAGAGTCCACCTAGGATCTGAAAACATGACTCCATAAGTGACCACACTGGGAGAAGCACCTCGAAGAAGCCAAACCTAGAGGCAGGGGACACTCATTGGTAAATTCCTCTGGAAAGTAAGTTGGAAAATTCAAAGGATCTTCTAGTAGCAGAGAAAGCTCACATTCTCAAAGGAAAGGAAAGAAGCATAAGCGTTCCAAAAATCATGACCCTGAATAATTCAAGAAATCCAAACCACCCTCCTTCGATGGAGATATTAGGAAGGGATAAGAGGTTGGAGTTTGTCTTCTTGGTCTAAAGAAGTACTTCAGAGTCCATGACTACTCTGAAAACTTGAAGGCTTGAATAACCATCTTTAACCTGGATGGAAAGGCTTCCATTTGGTGGGAAGACCTTAGGAATGTGAAAGGATTCCATGATAAGGACTTGTCATGGAAATAATTTGAGAAATACTTCAGGAAGTAGTATCTGTCAAAGAAATACATGGATGGGAAGACTAAGGAAATCTATGAACTCAGGCTGGTGCAACTCATGATAGATCAATTTGTCAATAAATTCCTTGAACTACTGAGGTATGTACCCTACATAAAAGATGAAAAAGTAAAAATGTAGTTGTTCATTAGTGGGTTACCTCAAGCCTACTGGGACAGGATTGAATTCAATGAACTAAATACCTTAGAAGCCACTATCTATAAGGCAAGATATTGTTATGAACAGTTTGGGAGTAAGAAAAAACCTCATGAGGACTAGAAGAGGAGGAGTAGTTCGGGATTCTAGAAGAAGGGGTTTAAATCCTCAAGATTTAATAACTATGGAAAACATTCTAGAAGGATCCTTTCTACTAGAAGTGTATATCAGCAAAATTTCCTCTCTCAAAGTGGAAATAAACCTTTTAAGATAGTCCCAGAAAAGACCGATAACCTAAATAAGGAACCCTTAAAATGATGGGGTTGTGGAGAAGATCATTGATTGAGGGACTGCCCACACAGACAACAGAACAGTAAGAGAGTCTACAATATCCAAGAATCTACCACCTTCAATGATGTGGCTAGGAGCATGCCAGGAATCTATGCATCCTTGGATAATAATCAAGCCGACCACCAAGCTTTAGTTGTGGAGCTGGAAGGTATGATTGCCAACCATCTAGTTTCTATTTTAATTGACACAGGTTCTAATTTGATTTATGTGGCCCCTCATACTATTGATAAGTGTAAAATGCAACCACTTAGACATGTTAAACCATGGTTGGTGTGATTAGCCACTGGGACCAAAAGAAAGGTGGCATAGGTCATACCAGCCTGTCAATTCATCATGGGTGGATTTCCCACCTGAGCGACCCTTAATATACTTCCCATGGGATATTATGACTTGTTGTTTGGTATGGATTGGTTGGCTGCTTATAAAACTAAATTGGACTATTATCATAAAACTTTAGAATGTGTAAGTGAAGAATGGGGAAAGATGACCCTCCAAGGGATGCAGAAGCCTGTCTTAGTGAGACAAATATCAGCCCTTCAAATGAAAAAGTATTTTAGAAAGGGGTGTTCCTTATATGCCATACAGGTACTGGAATCTGTTGAGAATGATAGGCCAAACCTAGAAGACCACCCCATATTAAAAGAATACAAGGACGTGTTCCCAGAAGAGGTACCAGGTCTACCTCCGAGAAGGGATATCGACTTCATGATGGAACTTACACCAGGAGCGGTACCGGCATCTAGAACGCCATATAGAATGAGCACACTAGAGCTATTGAGGTCAAGCTACAACTAAAGGAGATGATGGAAAAAGGCTACATCTGACCCAGTGTATCTCCATGGGGAGCACCCATCTTATTTTTGAAAAGGAAAGATG
Source organism: Picea engelmannii (assembly GCA_009831015.1). Classification (NCBI taxonomy): domain Eukaryota; kingdom Viridiplantae; phylum Streptophyta; class Pinopsida; order Pinales; family Pinaceae; genus Picea; species Picea engelmannii. The sequence continues at coordinate 60,466 of ML821146.1, forward strand.
GCACCCTCTGACTGTGCATATATTACAGAAAACTCAATAAGACAATCATAAAGAACAAGTACCCCTTACCAAGAATCGATGACCTGTTCGACCAATTGGGAGGTGCTTCCATTTTCTCGAAGATCAACTTAAGGTATGGATACCACCAAGTCCAGATTAAGGATGAATACATCCACAAAATAGCCTTCAGGATGAGGTATGGTCACTATGAATTCGTGGTGGTGCCAGTTGGGTTAACCAATGCCCCCTCCACTTTTATGTGCTTGCTGAATAATGTAATCAACAAATTCCTGGACAAATTTGTATTGGTTTTCATTGATGATATCCTAATCTAATCCAAGAACAGGGAGGAGCATGAAGAACATCTTAGATTCATACTTCAAGTACTAAGAGAGCATTATCTCTACGCTAAGTTTAGCAAGTGCGATTTATTTCAGAAGCAAGTCCATTACTTAGGCCATGTCATATCTAAGAAAGGGGTGTCAATAGACCCCGAAAAGATTAGATCTATTATGTAATGGCCTACCCCAAAGGATGTATCCAATATTAGGTCCTTCATGGGATTAGCAGGATACTATAGAAGGTTCATAAAAGGGTTTTCCAAGATTGGTTGTCCAATCACTGTCCTTCATAAAAAGGGGATTAAATTCATTTGGACATCAAAATGTGAAGAAAGATTTCAGGAACTGAAATACCTCCTAACCCATGCACCCATGCTGAATATTGTAGACCCGGATAATGATTTCCTCGTGTGTACAGATTCCTACAAGGAAGGAATCGGAGGAGTCCTTATGCAAGAGGGAAGTGTAATTTTCTATGCGTTCAAGAAATTAAATGAGCATGAGATCAATTATGTGACCCATGACCTAGAGTTGGCAACCTAGTACATGCTTTAAAAATGTGGAGGCACTACCTCCTGGGTATGAGATTTGTGCGTATGATAGACCATTATGGATTGAGACACTTGTTTGATCAACCAAAACTCAATGCCAGTAAAGCTAGGTGGATGGCTCTCCTTTTTTGATTTCAAAATAAAACACATCAAAGGAAAGGAAAATAGGGTGGTCGATGCCCTTAGTAGAAGTATAAAAATGATTCATCTGGTGGAGGTAAGCACCTGTGAAACAGATGTCAGTGAAAGAGTCAATAATGCACAAGAAATAGATGGATTCTTCAATACCATGACCTCATACCTAAGGCAAGAGCCTACATGGCTAAAATATGAAGGATACCATATGCTCGAAGAAGGCTTGCTGGCTTACAAAAACAAATTGTATGTTCCAAAATGTGATGATTTGAAGAGGTTCATAATGGATGAACTACATAAGATACCATATACCAGTCACCCAAGATATCATAAAATCATCATGACCACTAGGAAATAATTCTATTGGCCTGGATTGAAGAAAGACATAGCTAACTATTTATCTAAGTGCCTAGAATGCCAACAAGTTAAGGCAGAACACCGACATCCAACAGGATTGTTACAACCCCTATTGATCCCATAATGGAAATGGGAAACCATCTCCATGTAATTCATCACCGGATTACCAAAGTCGACCAAGAAAAATTATGCCATCATGGTTGTGGTGGACAAACTAAGTGAGTCTTATCATTTCATTCCTGTCAAATCACCTTGCAGGGCCATAGATATTGCCAACATATTCATGAAGGAGATGTTTAAACTGCATGGCATGCCCAAGAAAATTGTGTCTGACCGAGATACCAAATTCACTTCAAGCTTTTGGAAATCCCTAATGGTTGTTTTTGAGAAAAAATTGTTGTTCAAAATGGATTATCACCCTCAAAATGACGGATAGATAGAAAGCGTGAACCAAATAGTATAAGACATGCTAAGGATTCATGTAATGCATCAGCCTAAGAAGTGGGAAGAATACCTACCATTGGTAGAGTTTGCCTACAAAAATAGTTATCAGGAATCCTTGAAGATGAGCCCTTTTGAAGCCCTCTATGGTAGAAAGTGAAAGATTCCAATCAGCTGGAGTAACCCAATGGAAAGAATTACAATCAGACCTGACATGCTGAAATAAATGGAACAACAAGTGGTTCAGATAAGACAAAATCTAAATATTTCTAAGGATAGACAAAAAAGTTAGCCGACAGAAAGAGAAATACTAGAGAGTTCAAGACTGGAGACCATGTCTATCTCATATTTAGACCCAGGAAGAGTTCCCTGAGAATGGGAGCCTGTGCCAAATTGGCACCTCGGTATTGTGGACCCTTTGAATTCTTAGATAGAGTGGAACCTATAGCCTATAGGCTAGCACTTCCTCCTACTGTAAAGGCACATAATGTTTTTCATGTTTCATTATTGAAGAAATATGTACATGATGCTAATCATATAATTGACTGGTGTATGATCCAAGTAGATTCGGAGGGAGAATTCCTACCAGAACCTCAATGCATATTTGAAAGGAAGGAAACCTCACTCAGGAACTGAACCATTGCATAGGTCAAGGTACAATGGAAACACTTTGGCCTAGATGAGGCTACATGGGAAATGGAGGATGCCATGAGACATGCATATCCGATTTTGTTTACTCCTATCCATACATTTCATATTGACAGATAGAACATCAAGGGTGATGTTCCTTTAAGGGGGAGGGAATTGTAACACCCTGTTTCCCCCAGTCTGTAAATATAACTATATTGGCCAAGGAAATATGGCAAGCATAAAGGTGTGAATGTTTGATTTGATGGACCTTTGTACAGAAGGTCGATGAATGTAAATTATGTTATTTTAATAGAAAATGGTTATGTGTTGCATGAATGTTGAAAGAGGGGATGTGATAAGAGAAAACCACGAATTTTATGAAAGGTGGTGGAGGGGACCCGGAATGGGTGCATTAACCTCCACCGAACTAGTACCATGTTGAAATTAATTGCTCAGATCAGAAAAACCCTCTGACCCAAGAATTAATTACAGTTGGGTTGGTAGGTGGGAAGGCCTCCTCAAGTTTTAATTAGGGGATGGGGTAGACTGCCCATCCGTAAGGCATTCAGACCTGACCACACACTAGGAGTTCAAGCCACACACAACCTTGCTGAGGAAGGCAAGAAAGGAAGTGTGGTGGGAAAAGGAAGACCTGCGAAGAAAAATTCAGAGTTGAGAGCAGAAACTCTCGGGTCTGAGGAAGGACTAAAAAAGGAACAGTGAGTTCTAATCATAGAAAATAGATATTGATCCAGGAGAAGGAGACCAACCTTTGTCCTTATCTATTTTTGTATTGGGAGAAGGAGAGTAACCTTTGTCCCTAACTTTTGTTGAGCTAGAAGTAAGAGATTGAATCTCAAAGCATCGTGGCTTAATATCAGAGGTGGCTAGTGATAAATCCATTGGGATTGACTGAGCCTATGGTTGGGTGGAAACAAGCACCCTTTTCAGCAGTTGTATCATGCCTTATGGTTCTGATAAGTGTTTTTATACCTTGTTCTTTGAATTGGAAATAATGGATGCATGCTTGTATTTATATGCCTGTAAATGGTTTCTATATTGAATGATTAAGTTAAGAGTATGCGTACGTTCCTTGACAACTTTTACATCTTCTTGATTTTCCTTATGCTCTAGTTTAATTCCTTGAAAACACATTCCCCAGGGAATTTCCCCCACTGTCCTAGAGTCAAGTGAGTACTCCCATGACTGCGGAGGTTGAACCCTGCAATTACTACGAGGACAGAGTCTATTAAGCTCATGAGAGGTAGTGCATGTATGCACTGAGTCTCTGCAAGGTGGGTAGATATCGAGACCATATTAGGTTATAGAGTTTAGTAATTGAACATAAGGGGTGCGCAGAAGAATTCTTCCAAGAATTACGTTTAAGAGAAAGAGTGCAAAAATATAAAGCCTTTTAGAGAAAACAAAGCTTAGGAATAATAATGAGATTCAATTATCAAAAGGGAATATCCTTTTGTTTGGAAGATGAACATATGATATTTGTTCAAGAGGATCCAAGGTCTGTCACGATCGATAGATTTGAAGAAGGGGCACATGCATTAATGCCTCGATTCCCTCAGTCTTCACAAGATCGACGAATGTTGGTAATCACCGTGAAGGAGACAGATCCTCTGAAAACCAAAGTTGCGATATGATCTGGACCATGAGATCGAGGAATGTCGTGGATCATTGATATGAAACGAGCAAATTAATGCAAGGAGTATGTGGGAATTTGAAATTCCCTAAGGACCAAGCTCATAAGAGACAAGCGATTTTCAAAAGAGCAGATGAGGTCCAAGAGGAAAACTTGTTTCAAGTTCGTAATCTTAGGAGGGAAAGAGAAAGTTGAGACCCATACACCCAGACTCGTAGGAAGTAAATCGAAGTTTGAGACCTTCGAAATATCTAAAATCTTACAAGTTAGGGAAGAAATAAAAATCTTAGGTGGAGGAGAAAAAGTGACCGTTGGATCGAGCACTGTGAAATATCTAGACTATTGGAATCCACATCCAGACAATTAGATAATCATGTAGGAGGAGATCAAATCTAGGTTGTCATATCTGAACACGAGGACCAATAGTCTTTGGATCCCAAGGAAAGTGCACGAGGCCTAAAACCTTGAAAGTGCCTAGGAGAGTGGACTTTGCGAAGTCCTGAAGTTCTGAAATCATCAAAACCGTCCATCATCAGGGTTGACAGGTGGAAGCAGATCTGAGAGTTTGAGGACTTGGACATTGGAGTAATTGGGAAAAAGTGAGAGTTGATATTTGAGATTTTCGAAGCCCGAAAATTTGAAGCGACAAGAATCGTCGATGTGAAGGTGGACACACAACACCAGATCTAGAAATTTGGAAGAATAGAGAGGAGGAAAAGGTCTGAATATCCAGAGAAGATCTCGATCATTGATTGAGGAGGGAGATAAAAGACCGTCGATCTGGTTGAGGAGGCCAAAGTCTTGAGGTTGGAGCATAACTGTCAATTGAGGAGGACGCGTGGTAGACAATATTTCGTTTTAGAGAAATATCTCTAGAAGAAACGATAGCTTGAGAATTGAAACTCTCGAAGGCCAGACTCGTAGAGGAAATTGTATCCACACATATATAGGGATAGGTGTCAGCAGATATTCCACTCGGGAAGGTAGCTACTGAGGAGGAAGCAAGAGTTTGAGAGTGGAAACTCCCGAAGGCCGGAAAGATGGAACCAATTGTAACCATTGATTTGGAAGGAACTACATGCGAACATACCAGGGAGGTCTGGGAAGGTGTGTGAAAGATGGGAAAGGAGGATAGATAGCAACTGTTTATCATGGATCTTCAGAAAGAAGGAGATCAACGATCAGGAATAATTGTGAGGCCAAAACATGCTTGGGTATTAATTTTCCCTTAGTGGGCCGCAATTGAAACCACAATATTGCCAAAGGCATACATGACGCTTTGTATTGAATTGCAAGGCGAAAAGAGGATTGGTTTGAAATCACCCTTGGACGCGCCTGCAATCACATACCTTCCAAGAGGTCATAGCCTAGGTCCATATGAAGGACGGGGTTAACGAAAAAGGAGCTAGCGCCCGAAATTCAATATTTTGTCAGTGCGTAGACATAGGTCGTGGATACTCTTAGACCTACACCAGGTATTCAAAAGGTTTTGTGTTTAATTACAGAACGAGACCATCAAGGTCTCAGAGATTCGCTTGGATTTAGAATCAGAGATACTTGACCAGAAGACCGGGCTGGTTTCCCAATTGTCCAAATTAGAACCCGTAGAGAGACAGGATTTATTCATATCTCATGAATTGCGCAAAGAAGGAATGAAGAATGAAAATTAAATGAAGACCAAAAGTTCTGTAGGGTTGTTTGTTGAGGTTTAAGAGGAATGGTGTCCTCATCCAAGTTGGCTCCTGAAATTATTGAGTTAGTGCTCAAGAGGATTGGTGTCCTCATCCAGGTTGGTGCCTAAAATTATTGAGTTGGTTCTCAAGAGGATTGGTGTCCTCATCTAGGTTGGTTCCTACAGAGGATGGGTGTCCTCTTTCATTTTCAAATTGGTTCCTGAAGTTTATGAGTTGGTTCTCTTAAGAGGATTGGTGTCCTCACAAAAACATATTCATCCAAAAATTGACATTTATCTATAAAACACTTTCAAGGTCTTCACTTCTATATCTGTAATGTTTTTGTTATGATGAGTATCTCTCTAATATGAATTCTTACAACAATAAATGCTAATATTTTTTAAATAAGATTAAAACGAAAAGAGTTAAAAGTGCACAATATTGATTCACTCCCCCTCTCAGTACTAATAACATTCCAACAATTGGTATCGGAGGGGGCTCCTTTAGAAGTAGTCTAACCATTGGAAGGTAGATCCCAACAGGTCACATGGATAAACACGAGATATTATCCTTAAGAAAATCTCCATACTTTGATGGACCAAATTATTCCTTCTGGAAAATCAGAATCAAAGTGCATTTGTAGTCACTAGGGTATGATCTATGGGAATGAATTAAGAATGGTTATGAAACCCCAACAAATACACTTTTTTATATAGGTAGAAAGAATCTCAAGGATAACAATGCCGAAGCCATGAATGCAATTCTAGAAGGGTTATCAAAATCATAATTCACCAAAGTTATGCACTGTAAATCAACAAATGAGATGTGGGATAAACTATGGAACACACATGAAGGATATGATAAAGTCAAGAAAGAAAAGCTACAAACTCATAGGAGTCAATTTGAAATCCTGAAGATGAATGAAGAAGAAAAAATTACAACATACATTTTACGTGTAGATGAAATTGTAAACATCTTCATAGGTTTAGGGGAAACCATAGACGAGCAATTCATTGTGCATAAAGTACTCAGATCACTACCTATGAGATTAAATCCTAAGATATCAACTCTTGAAGACAAACAATATTTGGAAAAACTAACAATGAATCAATTGCATGGAATTCTTACAACCTATGAGATGTGAATAGGAAAAGAAGTACCTAAAAGAGAAGCAACATTCAAATCCTCAAAGAAGACCAACATAAGAAAATAAAGATCAAGTGACAACTCAAATGACGAGTTAATTTTTGATTGATCTTTAACTTCTCCAGTTTATCTCTTGGCACTATTTAGGCACTTCCTCTTCCATAAACCATAGATCCTATTGTTTCAAAGTCTTGATAAAACTAATCTATGCATTGAAATTATATTGTAGAAATGAAAACACTCCATACTTGGCATACATTAAAAAAAAAGTGTGATTTATTTTCTTGCCAATAATTAAAACCATAAAATATAAGTTTTATTCTCTTCCTCAGGTGGTTGCATGATTGGTGGTGGTCAATTTTTTCAACCATGGCATGCTAAATCTCCAAGACATGAATATACAAATTCTTTGCACCGTTAATTCAAATTTCCTCGAACTTGTAGCTTGTTGATCCTTAGCATAAGATATTGAATTAATATCTTGTCACAACTTGTCCGCAAATAAGATATTATTCATAAGTAAATACAAAATTCACATGTATCCTCATGTTAATTAGATTTGTAATTGAAGTATTAAAGAAATGCAATGGAAAACAACTTATGCCAAAATTATGGTTGTAAGAATTAATAAGGATAAATATGGAGCTATGGGTAAGTAAAAAGATATGTAAAGGATGAAAAAAATATGACAAAAAGATGACAATTTTGAGGCTCATCAACTCCCCCCAACTAAATATGTTGCATGTCCTCATGCAACCATGTATCTCTGTAACTATTGTCAAAGTTGTAAGAACTCATACTGAATAATGCTTCCATTTTTTCAATGGATAGTAACCTGTTCTGTTGTTAATAATTTTTATTTTGTCTTATTCCACAAAACATTTTTTTGATGAAATATACCAATATTCTATCCATCAATGTCTCGAAGTCACATCAAGTAATGACTCACCGATTTTTCAAAACCGTCATTTCACATTGGTGGATCATTTTGAACACATATCATCATTATGTTAGCTATGCATGAATACAAAACTCAATATAACACAAACTTTATTGATTCATCTAATGGTATTTTATCCATGGACATCTTGAGTATTTTTGGAGATCATGTCTATAATTTGTGACAACTTTCAACTTCCAAACACCACTTACAATAGATCTACAACATTTCCAAAGGTAGTTATACATTTCTTTCTAGGTGTTGCCTTGGTTTCTTTTAGAGTAATTATTGTCAAGAAAATCTTATGATAACCTTGAAGAATAAATGCTTCCACGACAACTTGTTCTACTACAGGTTCTTGTGGAATAACATATCCTTATTTCCTGAATAATCCCCAAAATCTATTATGCTACTTCATTTCTTGCTACTTGTTCTTGTGTGGAAACATAATGAATTTTTTATGCTAGTTCTTGTGTAACAACATCAATATCTTTCCTTGGGTCAATAACTTCTATAACATTACTCCTTCTCTTTATTAGATATTCAGGGGGTATGCTAGAAGGGATGTGGACTATGGAAAAAAAATGTTGCGGTGAAGGTTCCAGATAAAACAATGGTAGTGATGGTGTTGTAATGATAGGTGGAGATTTGGTCAGTGTTCCCCACCAAATGAATACTTTTTCCATCCTCGGAAAAATAACAAATGGTAAGGAAGTACTGACAAACATAATAGACTTAGATATCTTTCAAAATACAAACCTATAGTATTCAATAAATTTGAAAAAGTGATTAGGAAGAAAAAACATACTTTCACCTATCTAAGAAGTAATGACATATGTAGCAAGTATATGACATCCACAAGTTGTCATGGAAAGAGCTTCCGTATTAAATTCCTCAAGGTTCAACAAGATAATGATTTGCAATATTATGTATAGTTTTCACACATAGGTGCAAAAGGTTCTGCAATAGATATGTTCATGTATGTTTGTAGCTAGTTCTTGTATAGAAGCTCCAAAACTTATTGGTGCTAGTTCTTGTGTAATAACACCAATATTTTTCAGAACTTGCTTATTTTTGTTGCCTTTATAGCAATAATGTATCTGTGAAGTGTTGCTAAAAATGAAAAACATATCGTAGAACTTGTAGTACACCCTTAGATATAAATGAACTGTGTGAGACAAGTTGAATCAAACATGTGATAATAAGGATTTTGGTGGAGTGGTAGCAACGATATATTGGAAATATTTATTCAATGAACAACTAAAACTTGAAAGAATATTAAATATTTATTGATTTTATTAATTCATTTATTTATTTTTGCAAATATTGTCCACCAAAAAGATGGTTTTCAAACAAGATCTGTCTAACTACGCCTAGAGGGTTTTCATAATAATATTTTTTATTATCAAGGAATTCCCACTAGGGACTGGATTATTAACACTCCGCGGTCTATTGATACCTAAACACTACTACATTGGGTGGAAATTACGATGAAATATTACGACGGTTTAAAATTTCGTCGTAATTTTTTTAGTTTTTTTGGACTAAATTTACTTTTTTTTTCGGGGTCCAACTGTTCACCGCTCTAGCGACCAACATTCCATGTTCGTTGTTCTAGCGACCAACAATCCATGTTGGTCATTCTAGTGACCAACATTCAAACTTTAGTCGTTATAACGACCAACTATGTTACCTGTGAGAATCAAATGGTCATTGACTTATTGTTTGGTCAATTTGACTGAATTCATCGAAAGACCGACTAAATCAATCCTATATATATCTCAGTTACGACAAATGTGCTATAGTTGCGACAATCATTTTTTGCAATTGCGTGAGTAATTTATGAAATGGTGTTCTGGTTTTTTATGAAATCTTGATTTCAATTCTCTTTCAATAAGAGAAACATTGAAATGATCAGACTCTACATAGCTGAGATTTTGAAGGTTAGTACTTAAAATTTTTCTGTGTGATTTAGTAATTTGGTGGTATTGAACTTATGATAATTATTATCTTTAATTTGATACCATTCCCACATGTTCTAGAACTTGAAAAACGCGATCTGGGTAGAAAGAATTAAATTCAGGACTCTTCAACACATTTGGTGGCTCATTGGTCTTGTGTTTTTCCCTTTAGTTGCCAAAATTCAGAGCTTTCAGTGGCTCAATACACTGTCAAATTTGCCACTTAGCGGCTGAAAACCCTAAAATAAAATCCTATCTGATACTTTGGATATCTCTACCTCATGAATATTTAGTGATCCATTAAATTATTATGTTTTCCTTCAATTGACATATTAAAACACTTAATGTGAATATATGTATCTAAAAGGAGTTAGAAACTATAATGAAGCAAGATGGAGTAACGATGGTAATTCACAATCATAGTATGAAAATAGTGTTTTAACAAGACACCAAGATCAGAAATAATGACAAGAAATTTATTCAAAATGTCATTTGGAAAAAAATGAATCAAATTAGTATATATGACAAAGATTTGTGTGGAGGAATATGCACTCTCTCGGACCCATAGGAATTGGATCTACTAGATGAGGTAATAGTCCAATCTAGTTTTTCTATCTCTTTGAAGACTTCTTTACAATCATATTCATGAGAATATTTAAGATTTATACACTTAAGAACATGCAGAGGAAACAATAGTGTTGGGAGTCCCAAACAAAATTCAAGGACAAACTACTAGATTAAGGGAAGGTCCTTGTTAATATATTAAACCTTGTCCAATGTTAGACAAATTAAAAAACAAGTAGTATTTCTAATGGATCTAAGTAAGGAAATGGAATAGGAAATTATTCCAGATTCGGATCTCATTGACTAGTGCTAGAGAAGAGGAAAATGCACATTAAAAGACATGATAACGAGACTTAGACATGTTTTTTTGAAATTTCTTTCTTAAAGGACAATCTTAGGATCCAACTTGATATCTTTCCTTCCATGTAATTGGCTCATAAACCCATTTATCTTTTTATATCCTATGGGAAGCATTATATCCTATGGGAAGCATCATAAACCTCTTTCCTTTAAGTTCATTCATATTTTCCTCTAACATATATAGGTATGGGAAATCATTACACATGCCTGGAAATCACTAGTTTTTTAGTCTCCATCCTTTGTTTTAAGAAACAAATATCAAAATGATTAAGAATGAAATATTGATGCATGAGAATATATTTCAATCATATTAAAAATCTCTAGGGAGGCTTCCCAAGAAAAGCACCATACTCTGTAATGTTCCATACAATTACAAAAATTTATAAAGATATTGAAAAATAATCTATAGTATTTGGCAATGGGGATAAATAAATTCATTAGTATCAATGGATTTTCCATCCATTTCTATAACATATGTTGTTACATCATTAAAAAATACCATTATAGAATGTTTGAAATCATCGGGCAAAGGTTATGGGTTAGAGAAGGGATGAACTCTCTGTTCTCCACGTTCATCTAAAAGGAAACTTATTTTATTTTATTTAGTAGTTTCAAACTAATATCTCTATATAATGTTTCATATCAAGTCTTCACACAAAAATTAACCATGTGAATCTATTAGGGTCCTACCCTAACTCCCTTAAATAGATAGATAGATTGCTATGTACTGAGGCCAGATCTATTAAATAGGGACTATATAGTAGATGTAGTGTGAAAGAAATAATTGTAATAAGGCTTACTACAAGGTTCAACCTACTATACATTTCCTTCACAAGAGAGTTTCTGCAGGGTTAGATAGAAACTAAAAAATGAAGTAGAAGCAAGGTAATGAGATGTCTTGTGAAGCTTATTGTAATGGGAACTCTACTCATCTAGTGGGGTGCTCCTTGATGATGCAAGTGAACATTTATTTCATCAATAAAGGTAGTAGTACTTGTGGAATTTTGGTTCCCATGCAATTTCCTATTTGAATTTTGGTTCGAGATCTCTGTTTGACAGTTGGGCATTTTCTGTCAAAAATAGTGTTAGCACTCTGTAATTTTCCCAAGGTTGTGTGGGAAATCACAAAAGAAACATCAAAACCTCTTTGAGTCTTGGATATATCCCTCCAAGACTCAGAGAGGGATCTCCCTATCTGATATAACTTTGTTTGACTATGGATCTTAGGCTAGTTATACAGGACAATAGGTTTGTTTATGGATTTTTAGTTGGTTCGGTTGAGACATGGAAAAGGACCATTGGGCAAAATGGAGTCAAAGATAAAATACAATTGGTGAATGAATAACTGAGACAAAATGTGACCAAGCAGGATAATCATTCTAGTGGATCTTTTGAGCTTATAAAATGGAAAAGAAGAAAAGATTGAAATTCATTTCAAATGTAGAGCAGAGTATATCTGAATTCTACTTTTAAAACTAGGAAGAAGACATACATATTGTTTCGAGCCAGCACAGGGTGTTAGGAACAAATCCTGCACATTATCTTCTCATAGATAATACAGAAAGAAAGAGCACGTGAAAAAGGAAAATGACAAATTACATCAGGGGAAACTTCACCACTTAAACAAAACACAGGAATCTGGAAATATAGTGCCTTGTATTCATTCACAAAGTCATTTACAGATTTGAAACATTTCCACAATGGATGGGAACATTCCCAAGATACCATTTTCTATCAGTCTAACCCCCTTTCCTTCTTAAAAGTCATAGGATTTATAGCCTTTACATAACAGTTCAAGATCCTATAAAAATGTATCTGAAATACTTAAAATAGAATAAAATCAAAACTAGTATGATATGTCAAATCTAGTCCTGATTTAAGGGTCAACCCTTATCAACTAGATCTGTAACAAAATTCGACAACATTCAACACTCTCTGATATCTTCAATAAATTTCGAAGTGATGACAAGGCTAATCGAAATCTTGTTTTGACAAATAAGCAATTCTTTATCCAAAATTTAGAAGCCACTTAACTTTCTTTTCTTGGCATCTTCCTCAAAAATTGGGAAGTGATGATGATCTGTATCTTTCAGATTTTTATCTTTTATTTGGAACCCCTTCCAAATGATCTGGACACCAAAATATTTGATCTGAGCAACAAGATGAACACTCTGCCATTTTTTGCACTTTCAATGGCTTACAGGTATAAAACATAGTAGGATTAGCTGCCGAAAACATATCTTTCAGAAACTAACATCGCTTTGAGGAAAATGAATTAGCTGTCAAAAATCCTGAGTTTTCCACAACTGTTCAAAACTGGAAAAATGGATTTTCTTCAATCTACCTATTCTTTAGGATCTTCATTTAGATCCTCACCAACTTCAACTAGGCCTTCTAACTCGGGATGTTCTCTTGGTTTCATATTTTTAAGCCTTAGCCTGATCCTTCAACCTCTAACCATTTTAATCAACTTACGATTCTCCTTGAGCAATTTTTTATTCCTCTTTTGTTCCTTTACATGCATTTTAGCTAGCCTTTCAAAAAAATCTCGTACCTCATCTGATGTGTTGCTTATAGTTTGATTTTGGGATTTAATGACCCTCTCAAGCAACTTCATCTCTGATATCTCTTCTTGAAGCTTTTCAATCTTTGATGATTTGTTGACCTTACTGTGCATGCTTGTGAATGTTTCAGGAATCTCCAGGTCTGGAACTTCTGGTGAAAAAGGTGCTTCTTCAAACGTAGCTTGCTCAGGAACCTCTCCTTCTACTGACTCTAAATCCTCCTCTGAATCTGTATAAGGAAGATTCAAAACGTTTTTATCAGAGGCACTAGTTTTCCCTTTTGTTGCTTGGCTAAAATCAAGCATCTTTTTGGATTTCTTGGACTTGGAAGAAAAATCTGAATCCTCTGCAATTAATGGGGAAATGGATCTTCTTTTTCTTTTACTTCTCTATGGTGTTGAAGTGGATGAAGTTTGATTTTTGTCTTTGGGCTGGGGTTTTGGTTCCAATTCACCCCAGAAAAGAATACACTCCCAACTCTTATCCCTCCTCTACAACTCTTCAAGCACTATAATATTGATGAGGCTATGCTGGGAGAGCCCACCCTGCACCTTGCTAGGTTTGGCCTAGACCCGGAATGTCATTTTTGTCAAGCTTTTGTGAAGGTAGAAGGGTAGATTCAAAGGGCATCTACCTGTAAAATGGTTCATAAGCTTGAAATCGTAGAACATTACTCTACGATTTCTGCCTTCACATGTGATGTATACCTGAATTGGTTTAAGAAAATGTTTCCACTTTTCTTCCAAGAAGGATATAGGGATATATTTATTCCAAGTGATACATTTGTGTTCAGGTTTTAGATAAGACCTGAATTCAATGTATTTAGTGGTGGTTGATTTGAACCATCTTTCACTAGTCCTAGTCATCTCTGTTGTTGATGCAACGATGGATTCATTAACCTATACCTCAATTGTTCCAACTCTGGCCTTGGCTCCATCAAAGGTAAATGAAAATGCCTCAGCCACACCTTGATGAAATCCTTGGAGTTTTTCACAAAACTTGTAGCAGGCAACATCTTTGAACATCTGACAAATCTCAGGGTGAGATTCTAGATACATTATGTCATTGAGCTCCTTCCTAACCAGAGCTCCTCCCTTCTTCATCTGCAAAACAAATATCAACACTTGCAATACAATGGAATTGGGTTTGGGGAGTGTTGATGGGCGAAAATGACTGTCCGTCAACTGGGAGAGTGGAACCGGTCCGGGGTTGTCTAAATAACCCAAGACGTTTGGTATGGACCACCCTGACGAGTTTAACGGCTCTGTTGGCCGCCCTAAGGTCTCGTAAGGAAACCAAAGAGAAAGTGATTTAAGCTAAATGATCTAAACTAAGGAAACTAGAAATTAATAAAACAACTAAAACTAACTATACTAATCTAACTACAAATTACTAACTACTTATATATAT
>ML821147.1:41875-70838 GCA_009831015.1 Picea engelmannii
GTAAATCTTAAAAATCAAATATGGTTTACAATAAGAATATATCATTTGAATTTGAATAGGATGAGAAACTTAATTATTTAAACTTCTTGTAATTAGATTTTTTTTCAGACCAAACTATTTTTGACGAGAAACTTAATCAATTTAAACTCTCTATAATTAGATTTTTTTTTAAGACTAAACTATCTACAATTGAAGGGTACATATTTACAACAAATATAAAGTTGGTATTAAAGGTAGGGAATGATCCACATCACCTTAGGATATATAAATTTTATTTCATTTTCATTCATAAAAATAACAATTGTGTGTAACAATTAGAAGATATAGAGATAAGGCATGCATTATATACAATAGTTGTAAACAAGAGAATTAGGATTTTGTGGATGTTTTGCTTACTAACCATAGTCATACATAACTAGTATAGATTGATCTTAGCCCTAGATGTATTAAGCTGAGAGGGATCAAAACAGTTTTAGGAGAAACTCTTATGACGTAAAATATCTAAAGCTAGGGTGTATATATGATATATATCTACTACTTATTTATTTATATTTTAGATACGTGCTTTTTTATAATATTTTTTACATTCTTACACTAATGAACTAATGATAGGTTGCATCTCTTCCATCCTATATTTTTAATGCACCTCTCCATTTCTCTCAATGCAATAATTCACCTCTTTGTGGTTGGTTTTCCATTTGGACTCCATGGTAATAATAATTCAATCTAATTGAAAACACATGTAATAATGCCAAATGAGATTTGCATCAATCAAACATACAATGAAATTGTCAAGGCATGCAGTCAAGACGACCTTACCATAAGAGGTGAAAAAGGGTAACACAAAATTCAAAATCTACAAAAGAAATTGCCAAAAATTATCCCGCAAGCGTATAAAAATGAAATTACTCGGGATGTCTAATCTAAAAGCCCCAATCAATATTGATCAAAATGTTATAATTGGGTATATGCAATCAATGTAAATCCAATAAGTGCATTTGGCACATATCTATTGTAGATTACTTGTAGGATCTATTTTATTAAATAACAACTCCATACAATATATTACATAGTGACATACAATATGATCCCACAAGAAAATTGATGCAAGAATGGAGGTAATAGATTTGGTTAAGGGATTTACTCGTCGAACAAAATCTATTTGTAGTAAGGAAATTCAATACAGAAAATGAAAGAAAAATGTAAGTACAAAACAATTGAGTTTGAATTAGACTCCACTCATTTATTATATCATGAATTTATAATTCGATTACATCAAAGATATTCCCTTAAGATTTAACCAAGAGCTGAAGAAATAACTATAAGCATTTATGGATAACCATAATTTTGAATTTAATACACAAACAACATATTGTTATGAACTGGACCAAACCATCATCATTATAGTCCTCCAATAAGGTGCAATTACTTTTTGTGCATTGTATTAAATAATATTCCACTACTTTATTGTTGTGTGGTGCTACCACAATGAAGACATAGGCCTATGTAAATTAAAAAATCTGTATTAGTGACCATTTTTCTTCTATACCTATATAGTATTTAATATATAAAACAAAAAGAACTTTCAAAAAATGAAAAATCAAGAAAATATTTTATTGATGAAGTACATTACACATGAATTTATGTTGTTTTCCCTAACAAGATCAAAACTCGTTCATCATTGGATGAGAACATGGTTTCCTCAATACAATTGTAAGTTCACAAGTGGTGATTTTCCCTAATGACTTGGAATTGCATGTCTCCGATGTTTACTATAATTGTCAATTATGCTTTTGTAGAGCTTGGTGGATTCTACATAATTAATAGAAATTGGACAAAAGCATGATTTCTTCCTTGTATTAAATGGAAATAAATTTTGAAAATCCTTTGTCCTAAAAGGGTGCTAACTCCTAGTCCAACATACAGTGCCAACATCATATGGAATAGGTTTATCGACATCCTTGATTCCAATATTCCAAAAGAACCTTTAGTTCAAACATATGCAAACTTAAAAGAATTAACTTTTCCATATATTTCTAAAACATTTAACATTAAAAATAACATTTTATATACATGTAATGTGTAAATCTCTCTCTCTCTCTCTCTCTCTCTCTCTCTCTCCACACACACAACTCAACTTTGGATGATTTTCATGGCTTAAATTCGATTTCGACCAAAGAATGATCTGATTAGATGATACAAATCGTTCAACAAATTCACTCACTTGGAACCTTCAAAATGTTCATTTTACACATGCCCCAACACCATCATGTTCTTCCTTTCCATTTCCAATTTCAAAAAAAATCCATATATGTTGAATATTTGTTCTCATAGGAAGGATAGAGCCAATAAAATGATTGTGAGGATTTTAACTAACACAACCATTTGACCATATCCAATGCTTGAATTCAACACATTGTTAATTAAATTATTTATAAATTACATTAATTTTTTTTTGGAAAACATGTGTATCATGTGTACTATTATCGCACAAATTGTAGGTTGGGAAAAGCCTGACCCAATCCACAAGATGGCGATAACGATGGGAGAGTCTACCGACTGTCACCTTAGATAAACCCTCCCCTCACTTTAGTGAAGGATAAATCCTACACAAGGGGGGAGTCCCGAGTGACCCTATAGGTCAAGTTACTAAGTGAAGAATGGCTTGGTAACAAGTTTCGGAGATGGTCTATGGTTGCCAAGTGTTTGGGTACCTGCGGAAGAGAGTTGTACATGTCTGAGACACAAGAAGAAACATATATACAAGTTTAAAGTTAAGTGGACGAGAATGTTAATCTTGTTGTCCCTAATTACAGAAATAAACAAGAATATATATCAGCAAGGAAAACAACTAATTACTACAGATTCAACCACTTAAAGCATCAAATATTTGTTTGGAAGTGAAGCATAAAACAAGTAGATTGTTTCCAACACTTTAGCACAAGCTTTAGCGGTATTAGAGGGTTGTTATATGGCGTTTTCAGAGTAAGTTTGTAACAGCCAAATGGTTGTAGCAAAGTTTTTCTACAACATAAATTTGTAACCACAAAAACAAGCAAGTAATCCGACAAAAAGTTCACTAATTAGCAGTAGAATGATAATAATGGTTTACTAGCATATTTCCACGATTAAATTACAAGTTAGAATCAAAACAGAAGATGATTTGTTGCAACCCTAATTGTTGTAGCTTTTAATTAGTTATAGCTCAAGATCCACTTGACCAATCTAGACGCCCTAGAGGCTTTGACAAACTTAAATCATATAGAAAAGATCCCAACTTAAACAATTTCAATATCTTGTGATTTTACGTGTCCCAACAATGATTTTATTTCTCCAATGCAAGCGATTAGTGCCTTTAGTTATTGGGTTATGGAGTCTTTAAAATGAAAGATCTAATTTATGATATTTCCTTGCAGGTGTAAGCCCTTTTACTCCCCGAGGTAAGCAAAACTAGCTAGGAAAAACCTAGGAGGGTGTAACCCTTTACTTCTCCTAGTATTCCTTTGTGCAACAAATTATTCCAAGACAGTTATGATGGGATTAGTGGGGTTGTATGCACTTATACTCCCAAAAAATATTAACAAATTAACCTTGTAACCAAGAAAAGAAGCAATAACAACAGAGATTTCTTACCTAGTCCAAGCATTAACAAGATAAACTCCTTTTAACTAAGAAAAATCTACCATAAAAGAAAGAAATAGCCTCCAAGAAAGATAGTGCCTTACTTCTTCATCCAATATCCAAGACAAATCATCACAAGAGATAGTAGCAAAGAGAGATAGACAAAATTTCCCAAGCAGGGTGCAAATTTCAGCCAAATAGTCTTCTCTTAATGGGAGAGCTATGTTAAAATGACAAGATTTTGATCTCTATTTATACAAATCCTCCTACAAGTGTTTGTCCACTTAATTTTAGGGTAACCACAAAGTAAGGGGTCAACAACCCTTACTTTTCCCCTTTATATTATCAAATTCAAATTTAACTTTAAAAAATGCACATAAGAAACCCTAACGTGACACCATCCCTCTAAAGGGTGACGTTTTGACACTTTTTGCAAGTCGTTGGAGTAAAGAATGGAAGTCGTTGAGCATTCTAGGGCCTCCCTCTCATGTGCTAGGGTTTTCTCCTTCAATCCAAGCATTCTCCCATCAAAACATGCCAAGTGCCCATCCTCAAAACCTTCACCATCAAAACCATAGCCCTAGGGTGACATCAAGCTCCTCGAGTGTGATGTTTTGGCCTCAAGAGAAAAACGTTGGGCTGGAAATGGGCTAGGGTATATCCTCCAAGGTGTCTCTCAGGCCTCCAAAGGCTACCATCATCATTCGGTGTGTGGCCCATGGTATCCAGCCTATGGGCTTCATGCCCCAAGGAAGCCCAAGCTAGGATTATTCTTCCAAAATTGTCTATCAACTAAGTCCTGCAAAGACAATGAATACGCCCTCCAAGGATCTCAAGTAAAATGCATCATGATAAGTAAATCAAATCAATAAAAGAGCCACCCAAGCATGTGCATCAAAAACCACCTTATCAAACTAAACAAGTGCTCAAAGACCCTATGCAATTTTCCAAGTTTGGGTATGGGAGGGTTGACAAAACGACCTATTGGGTGAATCATACCTCAAGTTTAGGAGTGTTTCCCAAGTGGACTCCTCTCTAGTTCATGTGGACAATGTGACTTGGATGAGGGCAATACTTTTTGGGCACGGGATTCATGACATACAAGGGATTGTAGTGTCTCATTTATGGGTGCCTTTGTAGAGGGTGTGTTGCACATTCGTTTTCAATGCAACCTTTTTCCAAGGCCATTTATTGCCTTTTTTTTCTTTTAAGATGTTTCCAGGTTGAAGCCAAGGCAGGGCTTCTACTTAAGCATGAAAAACAATGCCCACCTTGACTCTACCCTGGTCACATTATGCTTCCCTAAGTTGAAGACAATGTGTGGGGATTCTACCTAAGCATGAAAAACATTGCCCACACATGCTCTATCTTGGTTGGCATTTTGTATTATTTATTTTTTACGGGTCCAATCAGTTTCTTATGAGAGACATTTCATTTTCCTCAAGATCCCTGGGCGAGCATCTAGAAGGCCTATGATTGGATTTTATCTTTTTCCATATACAAGCCTCTAGGCCTTTAGCCTCTTCCTCCCATGAAATGAGGGAAAATCCCTTCTGGGGTCAGCACACCCGAAAATACCAAAAGATAACGAGATGAGGGGATGAAGTGTGGAAAATGGAAAGTATGGTAGGGAATGGAACGGTGACCTGTCAAGGGGACCTCCCAGTAGAAAACCTATGGTTAAGGGTGACCACTTACTAGGGTGCAATTTCAACCACCAAGGTGAAACATGGAAAAGAGCATAATATCCAAGTAGACATTACATAATCAAAAGCAGTTTTAAATGCCTCAAATATTGAAATGGCACTTACCATAATACCTAGCTTGTACCTCATGGATAAAGACACAATTTCTTTCAAAATCCAGTTGTGTGGTGGATACCGTCATGATGAACCTGAGACCTATGGTGGTGGGGTGGGCCTCTGTCTGTTAAAGTGGATATTGTTAGCCATATGCCTCTCGGTACTCTATGTCTGTAACATGATGGCCTCGAGGCATCATCTCCTTAGTTATCCCTAGGAAATGGGGATAACATGGACAATCATCAGTTATATAGAAATGGTAGTCTTTTATCACATGACGATTATTGTCAATGATTTGCACCCCACTAACACTGAGTTGTCATGTCTATTTAGAACATAGACAAGTATAGACACTTGGTTAGAATAGTAATATTCACTTTGTATCTCCTTTTAAGAAACAAATGCATATTTCTCTACAGAATCAATTGTTGAAAAAATTATCCCTAGTAGAAACACCTAGCGGGGTTTATTTGTAAATTTTGTTTTCAAATTTCTTCAATAAATATATGACAAGGACCATATCCTCTAGAAAATCAATCATTTTAGAGGAAGCATTTGGAGAGGATGTGGTGTTTAGGGTAACACATTCATATCTCTTATAGTTTATAATTATATTTGTCGATGATGGATCATTCAAATCAATAGGGTACTTAGTGTTATCCCCGATCTCTAGGGATAACTAAGAGATCATGTCTTGAGGCCCACAGGTCCTAGACATGGAGTACCGAGAGCAGGATTGACCTGAGCATGGCCCTGGAGGACCCATCCTTCTTCTTCTTCGTCAGACTTGTCTTGTCAGCAGCAACAACTTTCATCGCCATCGGCTTGGATTTGCATCAGAGAGGACTCTTGCTCCATGAGGTAATTGGTCCAAGGTATCATGGTATGTGTCATGTTTGATCATTATAACCTTCTTATATATGCATCAGGTTCCTTACATTTCCGATAACTGCTTGGATCTTACACTAGTCCACTTGGCCATTGTTGGGGGGATTAACGGGGTGCCCTAGCAAGCTTGTATTTGTGGGTTTTGGTTAGCCACCACAGGGGATTTGCAGAGCCATCGTTTGCTCCCACCATTCTATCACTTTACATCTTATCTCCCATACATCCATCCCATTCCCCTAGTCCGGCCATTAGGATGACCTTTGAGGGTTACACTTTGTCTTGTGGGAAGAAGAGGCTAAAGGCCCAGGGGGTAAAAGCAGCTGGTAAAAGATAAAAGCCATAAGAAATAAAACATAGAGATGCTTCGCCCAGGGATCCTCGAGAAGGCAATAAAAGGCCTCTCGATAAGAAACAGAAGGGACCCAAAGAAAATAACAAAAACAAGACCTAACCAAGAGGATGGGAGGTCTCATCACGAGCCAGCCCATTATATTCATAGGTATCTAGCAGTATGACATTTCCATTATTTGGTCACCATGCCAGGGCAATGACCTTTTGTTGCATGGCCAAGGGAAAGGGGGTCTCATCATGAGCCAGCCTTATCATTTCTGCGAAAATACCAGTGGGTAACATTGTCAGCTCTAGTCACCACGCCAAGGCAATGTCCTCTGGTCAGACCTTGAAGTAAAAAGAAAGAAAAGCAATAAATAAAGAATAAAGGCAATAAAGGGGCTTGGAAAAAGTGCATCCATGACGGGTACAACTCACCTCCTACAAAGGCACCCACGGACAATACCTACCCCTGGTCTTCACTATGAAAAGACATCCTTAGACCATATCACTTCATGAACATGGCTTGAATAATCTTCTATGGAAACTTTCCTCTTCTTACGGATACTAGCCCAATATGTTGTTCTGTATATTTCTTCATCTTTGTATAGTAGATCAGTGTAATATCTTTGAGCTATTAAAGGATATGCTAGGAATTTTATGCATGTATTTGATAAATTTAATGATGAAATATGATTGACATTGCTATGATCCCGAGGACTGATGAGCCCATGGAGGGCGTAGTTTTTGATGTGCAGGACCATACCCGATGGACAGGTACCAGCGGACCGGTACACATGGGGATATGATTAGCTCGGACCCCCATGGGGCTGAAGAGCCCATCAGATGGTTGTTGGGATGGAAGAGACAGGACAACGCTATGATGAGCCATTGCACGAGAAGAAAGGAGGACATTCCACCTAGGACACTTTGGCAGAGCTCATCCTAGGGGGGATCACCCACTGCAAATGGGACGTTTTCCTTTGATGGACAGGAGGTCACCTGAGAGAGTTGGATGTTGTCTGGAGCATGTGGCAGGGTGCTGAGGTCATTTGGCACGTGTGGCAGCTTGGAGGAGCCCTAGAAGGGCCAACGTTTGGTTTTTTGGATGCTGTGCTTGCCCAAAAAGGGCCAACGTCTCCTTCAGAAGGGCTTGATGTCCCTCTTTTAGCTCATTTTATGACATTTTTCTGGAAATTAATGTGAAAACAGTGTAAATTTTGTAGTCAGCCTTTTCGGCTGTTTTAATGACCTTAAATTTAATTCAAAGGTCATGGATTGGTATAAATAGAGGACGTTTTGCCTCATTTTAAACATAGCATAACTCACTCTCTTGTGAGAGATCTACTTTTAGTCTTTTGTCTTGGTATTTTGCTCTTGGAAGTGAGGTGCAACTCTTGTGGAGGATTCTTCTTGGCATTTTTATGGTGTTTCTCTCATTGGAAGGTTTACGACTAGGGTTTGATGAGCATTCTTCATGATTTGTAAGTGAATTTTTCATACAAAACTTCTTAAATGAATGGTTGTAGGTTTAATCTCTTACATTTACTATTATATTGCTTAATCTTGAAACCCTAGGTAACAAGCACACAAGTAGGTCCTTGCTATATGTCCCCATGCTTGAGAAACTTGTTTTAGCCATTGATTAAGGAAGATATAGCCTAGCCATTGCTACACTATTCATCCTTTTTCTGAGTAAGCATTAAAATATAAGTTGAAGAGAGGAGACGTCCTAGGCCTAGTTAATTCTACACCTAGGGTTTTAACCTTCTAGGGTTTGAAGAGCCTTGCTCTCGCAACACTTTTCTCCCTTAGACTTGTACTTTGAAGCTAACCATTTTGTCAAGAGTATTTAAAGAAAGAGGAAGGAGCATGAGGCCTTGCTTAAGCAACACCGGAATGAGCCTCTTTCCCTTAGGGTTTTGATTCTAGGGCCCTGCCATTGCAGCACCATAGAACCTAACCTTCTAGTCTTTAAATTTTGATCCTCCTAAGATCTTTCCCTTACTTTTGACTCCATAATACCCTAAGGCACTGGTTTTTCTCTCCATCGTTGAGCTTATTCATCTTTCAAACTTTCAAACTCTGAAACCCTAACTAACCCTAGCGCACTAACCAGGGCTGACGTCATACTTGATGCAGCCAGCCCTCTAACCCTGCAATAAATGATGACGTCATGCCTAATTTGAACTATTGTTGATAGAATAAACTGTTGGCTTGGTCATCCTATGATAGATATTGAACAATTGGTAATTTTCATTGGTTAATTGACAAAACGTTAACCCTCTTTGTCTATTGCATTGCTTAATTAAACTAACCCTAAAGAAGATGACATCATCTTTAGGATATTGACGCAGCAATCTAATGTGTACGAGCAATAAGTGACATTAATTACATTGATTTGATTTTCAGTGTTTATTGACAAAGTAATATTATATGCCATTGTCATTATTGCAAACATTGACTTCATCAATATTTACTACTATATATGCTCATATACATTGAAACTTAGATAGTCATTGATCTATGAAGTACTAACCATTATTGCATGTATTAGTTTCATTGTTGTCTTGTCTCGCAAGCAGGTTCCTTCTCTGTGGTTATTCTTCAATTGACTATCTTCTTGGTAGTAATCCGTGAAAGGGAAACTAGCCTTAATCCTTTGAGCTTTTTCCTTTCAAAACCCCAGATTGCCAGGGACGTCTCCCTTGGGCTTAGCCACCCTAAATAGAAAGGACCTCCCCATTGTGGTGACATTGGGTGGGGTAGGTCCTTTTTGCGCCAATTTGACCCTTATCCTTTAGCCTTGCAACCTAAAATACAAACTGAGCGATAACACTTAGTATGGAATAAAGCTAGATTAGCACAACAATTGCATT
The DNA here is from genome assembly GCA_009831015.1 of Picea engelmannii. NCBI lineage: Eukaryota > Viridiplantae > Streptophyta > Pinopsida > Pinales > Pinaceae > Picea > Picea engelmannii. The sequence goes on from ML821147.1 coordinate 51,396, forward strand.
TTTTCCTACGACACATTGTTTATGGTTAAATAACTCATCAACCACTCTTTGGCATAAAATATTGGATATAAAAGTGTGAAATTTTTAAGGACTCAGTGAATTTGTGCAATGTTTTTTTCCAAAATCAAGGAAAGTGTCATAGTATAACTGAAATTCCATATGGTAACAACAACATGTGTCACGAATAGTGGTAGGCCTAATATCCAGTGGTTTAATCTTTATGAATGTGTTGATTGAGATATCGATTCATGAAGACTCTTAAAACTTATTGAATAATTCAACTCAAGTCATTTCCAATGTATGTTTCCCACGTTGGTCATACTCACCTCTTGGTATTCAACATTGGACCACATCATTTTCATTTGGTGAAGCATGAGAATTCACTAGCCAATACTCTTGCACTGCAACTCTAACACATTTTGGAATTTTGTCTTTGTAGCATTTCCTACAAATCATGGCCCAATAAGCAAGCTCATCATTCATTTCTAACTACATCTTGATTTTTTTTATTCTTACGCAGTGCCTTTGGTGAGGTTCTCAATATTCTTACCATGCATGTTAACAAATGTTTTGTTGAAGTTACAAATGTAACAACAACTACATGTATAGCCCTATGTGTAGCCTTGGCATTAGATGTTCATTATGTTCCAAATGTTTTGATTTCCATAGTTGCATTTCTAATAAATTATGCTTTAGCTTTGCCTCATTAGTGGATTTTTTAACACCTAATAATGTGGTAGAATTTTTTTCACTTCTTGTACTTTATTAGATAGAAAACATTTTCATTTGTGCTATGATTGATTCATTTTTTAAAAAGTTGAAAATCTTACTAACTCACTTCCTTTTGGTATAACTACAAATTTGGGGCCCCAACTCTTCAATTTTGGTTATATTCATGTTCTTTAGGAAGTCATCATCAATTTGTATATCAATGTGACTACATATTAATTTTGGAATCCTCGATGTATTAGCCTCCTCTTTGGTTTTCTCATTAATTCCATGTTCTTCCCCATCAAAGCTAGAGTCTGCTCTATGTCAACATGTCCATGATTATTAAGACGCATAACCCTTTGTTCAACATGATCATCCTTTGTGTCTCCTATTCATATTTTTGTTCTTCTTTTTCCTCTCTTGAGCTTTCTTTGTTCTTTTCATAACGGATATCATCATTTTGATTGAAGTATTTTTTTTTACAATATCTTTTTTTAGAACTTGATAAATTGAAAAATGTTTTTCTCTGTAATTTATTTCTAAGGAAAACCCAAAATCTTATAACCAACAAGAACCTTAATCCCAACAAAACAAATCTATAACTAGCAAGAAATTTCAGCCTAAAAAAGAATTAAAAATTGAAGAAACCTTTGATTTTTGGTTCTTTGGCCTTGTTATAGCGCAAGTTGTAGGTTGGGAAAAGCCCGACCCAACAATGAAGAAAGTGCTACAACTTGGGAATCCTACACCCAATGTCACCTCGATGTAGGTTCCACACTTCAAGGGTGACTAGGTCACTCTAGGGAGGTGATCACGGTGACCCTAGGGGGATTGAGATGGATATGGAGAGAGATGGAAGTGGAGCCCCTAGAGGTCAATTATAAGTGGAGTGAAATGTGTGGAATGAAGTATTGGTAAGGTCCAAGGGTTTCCAAGTGTGTTGAGTAACCTGTAAAAGGTGAAATACCTACCCGAGACACAAGAGAAACCACTTTGCAATGATGTATGTTAGTTGGATCAACAATTTAATCTTGTTGTCCCTAATTTGAAGCAATATATAACATTATATATATGCAAGTAAATGATACTATAATATGTTGAATAAGTTCTAGAGATCAAGTAGAAAATACAAGATAAAGACTAGTTAGTGACTAGATAAACTCAAGATGAAAAGCCAATACTCTAGCACAAAAAGACAAGGTTGTTGTAAACACTTGTCTGCAGAAAATTATATCAGCCTTATGTCTGTAACTTTCAATGTATTATAGAAATAAAATCAACCACTGAAATCCCCTCAAAATTTGCCAAAAATTGTGTTGGACCAAGAAGAGTAAGTGTGCAAACTTTGAGCAAACTCCAATGGTTGATAAGAGAGTTATTCAAGCAAATGAGTTAGGGTTTATGCATCCCTAATGGATAAAGATGAAATTTTGTAACATAAACAAGAATTATCCCCTTTATGGGAATGCCCTAGTGGTTGTGAGGTGCCTGAGGCACGAGGAATACAATCCACTTTGCAAGAAGTAAAAATGGTCGAAAACCACGTTTCCCAATGCAATATTTTATTTCTCCAATGCAATAATAAATGACTAGTGTATTTACTATTGGGTTAATGGGTTCATTAAAATAAGATCTAGAGAAGCTACCTCCTTGGGGGTGTAATCCCTTTTACTTCCCAAGGCAAGTTTCTCTAGCTAGGGTTTAAGCTAAGAGGGTGTATGCCCTTATACTTCTCTTAGAAAACCCTTGTTAAAGCATTACGATGAAGCATAAAGTGATGAAGACTAAGATGGGGGTGTATGCCCTTATACTTCCCACCTAGTTCCTAGCACAATAACCTTGACTTGAAACAAATGATGTCAAGAGAGTGAAAAGCATACCAATTCAAGGAAAAATGCCAAGATAATCCACCACAATAGAAAGAGATAAGCCTTCCAAGGCTAGCGCATCACTTCCTCCATCAACAATTCATAAATATAGCCATAAACAAGTGCACAAGAGATAAAAGAGCCAAGTATAGCGAAAATTCCAGACCAAGTCCTCTCACAATGAGGGAGAGTTATGTTTTAAAATGAGATCTTATGATCTCTATTTATACAAAATGTAGCTAAGATAGTTTGTCCAAAAATTAAGGAGTAAACCACAATATTAGGGGTCAAAAACCCTAATCTTCCCCCTTAACAAATTAATATTAAACAATTCACTTTTTGCACAAATAAAACCCCAATTTAGGAGGATGTCACCCCTTTAGGGGATGTTTTGCCACTTTGAGGAAGTCGTTGGTGTTTGGAGAAGCATGGGTAGGCCTCCAAAGGCCACATGTAAAGCATATAAGCACTCTCATCATGGTGAATACCTTTCTCCTCCTCAATGGTTCATGTGTCAAAAGAGTGGCATCTCACCACCATGCCCTAGCCCCAAAAGCATGACGTCAAGCTCAAAAATAGGACGTTTTGTCCCTCATGGGAAAATCGTTTGGAAAGTGAGAGCTAGGCTAATCGTCCAAGTCATCATCAAGGCCTTCAAATTCTAATGTCTCTCATTCGGCATGAGGGCCCCTGACATCCAACCTGTGGGCTTGTAGCTCCATGGAAGCCCAAGCTAGGCTTGTTCTCCCAAAATTGTCCACCAACTAGGTCCTGCAAAGACAAATGAGCATACCCTACAAGGATCTCAAGTCATAACATGATGATAAGTGAATCCAATAAATAAATAATCCATCTAAGCATGTGCATCAAATATTAATATATCAAACAATTAATAGCTCAAAAATACTATGCGACTTGTCAAGCTTGAATATGGGAGTGTTGACGAGGTGTCATATTGGGTAGATATTTCCCTAGGTCAAGGAGAGTTTCCAAGAGATCCCTCTCTAATACATGTAAAGTGGATGAAGTGGTTTGGGTCAAGACTCAATGGGCATAGGGCTCATGACATACAAGGGGTTGTAGTTTCTCATTCATGGGTGCCTTTGTAGAGGGTGTGTGGTACCTTCATCCGCAATGCACTTTTTCCAAGCCCATCAATTTCCTTTTATCTTTCTTTCTTTGTATTTTCTTTCATAATAGCATAAGGAGAGATTGAAGGTCATTGCCCTGGCATGGTGACCAGATGATGGAAATGTCACCCACAAACACCTAGTGGAAATTAGAAGGTTGGCTCGTGATGGGACCCCTTTCTCTTAGCCATGCAACTGACTCTTTACCATGGTTTGGTGACTAGATGATGGTAATGTCATACCACTAGATATTCATGGATGTGATAGGTCAACTTGTGATGAGACCTCCTATCCTTCAACTAGCCTTTTAAGCATTCTTTATTATATTGTGGGTCCCCTTTTACTCAAAGATAAGCATTTCATTTCTTTCTTGGGTGATCCCTAGGTGAAGCATCTAGAAGGTTTATATAAGGATTTTATATTTTACCCAACACCAACCCCTCTGGGCCTTTAACCCCTTCTTCCCATAGAATGAGGGACAACCCCTTCTTGGGTCAATACACCCTAAAATCCCAAGAGATAAGGAAATTGAGGGGAAATAATGATGGAAAGTGGTAAGTATGGTCGAGAATGGTACAATGGATCATTAAGGGAGTTCCTAGTAGTAAACACATTTCCAAAGAAGACCACTTACTAGGGAATAATGTCAACCACCAAGGTGAAGCAGGGAAAAAGGAATAATTTCCAAGAATATATCATGAAATCTAGAGAAATCTAAAATACAACATAATCAAATGGCTTGAATATTGAAATGATGCTCACCATAATACTGACTTGTACCTCATGGAGTAAGGCCCACTGCCTTCCGGAAGCCAATTGGTGTAGTGGATGCCATCTTCAAACCTATGACCATCTGTGGTGATGAGTGGGTGTTCCTTATGTGAAAAGGGTGTTTCTAGTCATGTAGTATCTCGACACTCCATATCTGCAACCCGAGGGCCTGGAGACATCATCTCCTTAGTTATCCACAAAATGGGGATAGCATCTGGCTCCTACTTGGGGACATGTGCTCGTCGTAGAGTGCATGAGAACCGCAACATCTCCTAGTAGAGTCGTGCCAGGAAGGAAACATCAAACTATCAAGTGCAAGATGGCCTACTCATCCTTGTTGTCATATGATGAAAATTCAAAACCCACTAAACTAGAAAAATAAAATTTTGGCATTTTTTCAAAAAATTCTAAACTAAGCGTGAAATCAATATGCAAGTAGAGTAGAATGAAAATGAAATGCATCTAAATTAATATGAGAAATCAAGATGAAAATGAATGGAATCAAAATGATTTGCCTACTTACCTAGGGCACAAGCCCTAAAGAAGTCGTGTGACCTGGATGTGAGGTCGGAGAAGAGACTCATCTACTGGTAGTGGCATATTTCTCCTGTCTAATGTTTTCAGATAGTACCTTTCTTTGTCAGACTTCTCCCTGATGATGTAAGGGCCATGCCAAGAATTGTTGTCTTTTTTTTCATATTTGGGCTCTCCCTTTATTTTGTCCCACATGAGCACAAGATTTCCTTCATTCAAATCGATGCAAGGTGTATTCTCATCGTATGGAGGCTCTATGTGGACTGTATCTTTAATGAATTCCTCATTTTTCTCATCTTCCTTTTGTATAATAAGAATAGATTATGGCTCCTTCCTATGGTACTGTGCAACTCCTTCATATGGTACTGTGCAGTCTTATTTTTATCTATCCATGGGAAAAACATCTCTATTGAATCTTCCTACATGAAGGGTAACTTGGATGGATCATACTCAATAATTTGTGGAGGCATTTCATGGTATTGTTCACTGACATAGTTAGGGCCCCTCAAATTCATCACATTTGTATCTTTATTTTCCATGTTATGTAAGATCTCATAAGTGCCATCGCCCATGGGAATATATGCATGTGTAAGGTTCATACTAAGGAAACCTCCAAGGGATGAGGACCAATTCCTTGACAAGAGAATCTGCTAGGCATTAGGGACATCGATCACCAATATGTCCATGAGGACGCTGATATGTGGAAAATCTATCAAAAATACCTCAATGTCTTCACATACTCCCAAGACCTTAACTCTTCTTGAATCAATACCACAAACATTTCCATAAGGTCGGGGTGTCTTCAAACCAAGCTATTTCAATACCTTCAAATATATGACATTCGTTGAGGCCCCTGAATCAAACATGTAGTTGTTCAAGCGAAGGCTATTCATGCCTAATGAAAGATAGAAGGGAGGGTTCTTGTCTTTTGGTCGATCGCGATACATAGTATTCAAAATGATGGGAGGATCCTCCTTCTCAGATGGCACCTATAATATCCTCAAAACTTCCCTTTTTATGAATGATATCTTACACATCTCTGTCACAGGGACTATCATATTCAATTTTCCAAACATATTTGCAATATCTATATTCAATTGAATGTCGTATGTTGGAGTTGGCTTAGGAAGCAAATCACATACTGGTGGTGGAGGTGGTGGAGCCACCTTTCCAGTTGATGGAAGAGGATAGTCAGGCTGTAGTGGAGGGGATGAAGCATTTTTCCTTCTATAGGTTAGGATTTCCCTCCTTCTCAATTCCTTCTTCTGATCATCTGTCAATTCACATAAGGCCCAAAGTCTCCCCTCTCTTTCTCATATTCTTTTGGCTTCAATGATATGTTCTTGAGTAACCTGATGATCGTTGAGATTGAAAATAATGAAGTTCATATCATCAAGATAATGTTCTTCTTGTCGGGGGTACTCATCTTCCCTATGGGGTTCTTGGCAAGGGAGACACCAAGATTCTATATCAACTATCCCAATAGGTTTCAAAGTATCTGGGGCCTTTGCCTCTTGTTGAGGTCTTGGTTTCCAACCGATAGCATCTCTTTATTGTCTGGAAAACTGAGGTCTGGGAGCAGATTCATTTCTTTCCAATATAGTCATACGATTCATAAGTTGATTATGTACCTAAACAAACTAAGTATTCATTTGGTCTATCTTCTGATTCAAGAGAGCAATCAGATCAGGAACATTTTTGTTGGAAACCTTCATCCTTGATTCTGTCTTATTATAGGGATACTGAAAAGGTTCTATTTTTGAATCAAGGATATTTTCTTCAATTTCGATACTGAACTCTTTAGCCTCTACCAAATACGTGGGATTTTTATCTTTAATAATGTATCTAAACTTCCCTTCAAAATCATTCATGTAAAGGAGATGAATTGATGATGTTGTAGGAGGGTAATCTCTTGGAATCTGATTGTACAAATTGTCAAATATTGAAATGAATTCATTTACCATTTCATTCTCCTTTTTCTTTATTTGATTGAACTGAGTCCCAAGTGTCCCACCATCTGATTTTATCGCCATCTGCTTTTAAATAAGGCAGAGAAATCATCATAGGTCGTAATATGTGTTAAGGTTTAAGATAATATCAGGTTTCTTTTCAGTTTACTAGATAACCATAGCATAGATAGGATCACTGAGAGAAACACAATCACAAGATACTCAACATTTATCCTGGGAAAACCTCATGGGGAAGAAAAACCAACAAAAACTTCCTTAATATAGATAGCCAATACAATGCCAAGACAATAAACCAAACACTAGAGAATATCCTCTACTAAGCAATGCGCCTCTCTCTCTTCCTTCCTCTAGCAACTAACAACTACAACTTCCTTCAAAATTGCACACTAGATGAGTGATTTGAGTGAGTGATCAAATGAGGCAATGGATTCCTTTATTTATATAAACTGGCAGGTGCTGAAAAGGTGTCTCTTTGCTGGGTAGGGCTGACTTTTCTTCTGAGTCGTTAAAATCACTTTAAATTTCCTGGGGGACGACTTCTCAATTTGCATAATATGTTTAGGGTTTGACCAATCTGCAAAAGGGGATTTGGTCAATTACAATGCCCAACATGATCAATCCACAAAAGGGGATTGATCTAATGAATAATATATCAATAATAAATAGAGTACTCTTTGCAGTTACAATATTTCAACGCTCCCCCTTAACAAAAAGGGTATTCTACAACATCATCAGGAGAGAGAGAGATAGGGCATCGACATCAACAACATCTGGAACATTGACTAGAATATCTATAAATCATTGGAATTTTTTCTCATCATCAATATCATCATTCACAACAGGGAGCTGGAATGGAATCATCATCATATGAATCAACATGGATTAGTATAACAATAATACATCATCATAAATAACAACACAAGGCTGATACAACATCAACAACAAAAATATCATAGCACAAAGGTTGGAGCATCATCAACATCAGAACTAGGCTGGAAATATTCAGCACAAAGTTGGCATCTCATCAACATCAGCACGAGGCTGGAAATCTTCAACACGAGGTTGGCATCACAACAACATCAGCACGAGGCTAGCATCACAACAACATCAACACGAGGCTGGAAATCTTTAGCACGAGGATGACATCACAACAACATCAACACGAAGCTGGAAATCTTCAGCACTAGGCTAGAATCACAACAACATCAACATGAAGTTGGAAATCTTCATCACAAGGATGGCATCAAAAACATTAGCACGAAGTTGGAAATATTCAGCACAAGGATGGCATCAACAACATCAGTACGAAGCTAGAAATCTTTAGCACAAGGCTGGAATCAACAACATTTTGTGGTACTCTAACAAATCCAAAGGATCTTCCCAGGAATAAAAAATATTCCCTAGGATATGAAATCCTAGCAGAGCTACGACGTGGTACTCTGACAGACCCAAAGGATCTGCCCAGGAATCATAAGATTCCCTAGGATATAAAATCCTAACGGAGCTACCACTACTAATCAAGATACCATAGTATCATCTGCACCACTCCCCCTTTCAAGGGAGGTCCTTTTGGACTATATCAATCTTGTCTCAAAAGCACTCAAACTTTACACGAGATGGGGGCTTGGTCAACACATCTGCAACTTGTTCATCTATGCCAACAAATTAGAGTTTTATAGCTCCTCTCTGCATCATATAAAGAGTGAAGTGATACTAGATCTCTATGTGCTTTGACTCATCATGGAACACATGGTTCTCCATCATCTTTATAAAACTTGGTTATCACATAGAATCATGGTGGCTTCCATATCCAGATCAAATAGATCTATCAACAACAATTGAAGTCATATGGATTCACAATTGGTGGAACATGCAACAATGCATTCTGCGTCTACCATGCTGAGAGAAATACTTGATTGCTTCCTACTCTACCATGAAGTCATGGCTGACCTCAGACTGAAACAACATCCTGAAGTGCTCTTTCTATGAGAAACACTTCTAGCTCAATCTAAATTGGTGTAACCACTCAGTCTGAAGTCATGATCTCTAGCATAACAGAGACCAAAATCCAACGTACCCTTAAGGTATCTCATCACATGTTTTGCATCATCAAGGTGAACACATATAGGTTCTACTAGATACTGACTCAAGGTGTTCACAACAAAACATATATTTGGCCTGGTGTTCGTCATATTCAATGATTTGTCTGTACAACATAGCATCAACCAATTCTGACGAATTGTCAACCATGAGCTTCAAATTTGTTTCCATGGGTGTATTCATGGATTTGCACTCCAACATATCAAATCTCTTCAGTATTTCAACTACATACTTCCCTTGGTTAAGGAATATATTCTTTGGGCTCTGCCAAACTTCAAGACCTAATAGATAAAGCATTAGGTCTTTCATCAAACTCTGTAGTGAGCTTCTTCTGCAATCTATGATGTGCTTTCCTTCATCTTGTCAAGAATACATCATCTACATATAGTAGTAACATCATTGGTTCATCATTCATAACCTTGAGATAAAGGTTAGATTCAAATTTACTCTTGGTAAAGCCCAAGCTCATCAGGAAACTGTCAAATTTTCCATACCAAGCTCTAGGAGCTTGCTTCAACACGTACAGAGCTTCCTTCACCTGATAGACATGATTGTTTCTATCTTCAATCTTCAAATCAAATTTTCTCATTACATTGTACCAATCTGGTACACTTGCTCAGTTGCAACTCAATCTGCACAATCATGTGCTAGCTCTATGTGCTCTCTACAAAGCACTATCTGTCTCACTGCCTGAGAGTATTTCCTCTCTTCTTTTGGAAATTGTTCCTTCTGGAACTGGGACTCTGCACCTGTAGCTACTCTGAGGCTAAGAATGATTTCTTCATCCTCACCGTGGATGATGAAATCTGTGAGTAGGTCCTCTTATTCTATCACGACAACAACTTCATCTAAAACTAAGAGTGGCTCAATAACTGATACTGAAGGTAGCTCTTCTTCTTTCATGGAGGTAACTCTATATTTCATTGTAGTCATGTCTCCATGACCCAAATAATGTAATGCACCAACTACCACTCAATTTTAAATATGGGGATTGCTCCCCCTGCATCTCATACTATATATGAATCATGGTTGTTCTGGTTGTCTTCATAAATATTGGAACTATTTCTTCAATTACTGGAGTAAGTGTCTCGTCATAGTCTTCTCCCTCTTTCTAGGAGAATCCTCTAGACACACATTAGGCTTTGTACATTTGCAACATGCTTGATCTGTATAGATCAATCTTGGAAGTCAATATTGACTTCTCTTCTAGTCTCACAGAAGAATACATATCCTAGTCTTTCTGACTGGTTTCCTTCTCTATTATTGAAACAAGGGAATCTTCCTAGGATATTCCATATCTCCTAGAAGTTTTTGAAGCTACGATATAGTCTTCTCATGACATATGTCTCCTAGTCCTGGAAATTGTCTCTTCATCTGATCCTTTCTGAGATCAGGCTTACTCTCAATTTCTTCTAAGTCTACAAGGATTTCATCATCTCTTATGGGGTATACTTGGTGTTGAACACCAAGTCTAAATATGAAAAATTGAGTCAGACTTCAAGTGAATTCTATTTCCTGTCAAGCTGGCTTCATTATCCTTTGAACAAGTCTAATGTGAGTTCTTGTTCTAATGTTTGGTCATCTTTGGAGCCTTCTGCTCCTTACAATCAAAATCCATATGATATACTCTAGATCTCAATAGATAGCTTATTCTTCATCTTCTATGGTACATGAATGTATATGGTTATGTACATAATTTGCTTCATGTCTCATCTAATATGTTGCCTTCTGCAACCTTCACTATAGCTTGCTCAAGGTTATCACCTGTGACCTGGAACAAGGTCAACAAAACAACAAGCAAGAATAATACTCTTTTGATAATAGTAAATAAAAAAAGTAGCACAAATAATCGTCACAGTAGCTCCTTTAGAGATTTCATTTGTGAGCTATCTGAAACAAGGATCAAAAGTAAGAAATAAAATACAAAATGAGATCAACACTCTTCTAGTGTTGTGATCAAACATTCATCCAAGGTAACCTAGAATCAACACAATAAGTTTCAATTACTGGAGTAAGTGTCTCGTCATAGTCTTCTCCCTCTTGCTAGGAGAATTCTCTAGACACACATTAGGCTTTGTACATCTACAACATGCTTGATCTATATAGATCAGTCTTGGAAGTCAATACTAAATTCTCTTCTAGTCTCACGAAAGAATCCATATCCTAGTATTTATGACTGGCTTCCTTCTTTGTTACTGAAACAAGGGAATCTTCCTAGGAGATTCCATATCTCCTAGAAGTTTCTAAAGCTATGATCTAGTCTTCTCATGACATATGTCTCCTAGTCCTGGAAGTTGTCTCTTCATCTGATCCTTTCCGAGATCAGGATTAATCTTGATTTCTTCTAAGTCTACAAGGACTTCATCATCTCTTATGGGGTATACTTGGTGTTGAATACCAAGTCTAAATATGAAAAACTGAGTCAGAATTCAAGTGAATTGTATTTCATGTCAAGGTGGCTTCATTATCCTTTGAACAAGTCTAATGGGAGTTCTTGTTCTAATGTTCGTTCATCTTTGGAGCTTTCTTCTCCTTACAATCAAACTTCATATGAGATACTCTAGATCTCAACATATAGCTTCTTATTCATTTTCTTTGGTACATGAATGTATATGGTTATGTACATAAATTGCTTCATGTCTCATCTAATATGTTGCCTTCTGCAACCTTCACTATAGCTTGCTCAGGGTTATCATCTGTGACCTGGAACAAGGTCAACAAATCAACAAGCAAGAATAATACTCTTTTGATAATAGTAAATAAAATAGTAGCACACATAATCATCACAGTAGCTCCTTTAGAGATTTCATTTGTGAGCTATTTGAAACAAGGATCAAAAGTAAGAAATACAATATGAAATGAGATCAACACTCTTCTAGTGTTGTGATCAAACATTAATCCAAGATAACCTAAAATCAACACAATAAGTTTCTCCTAGAGGATATGTTAGTTGTATTTGGTAAATGATTACATTAATAATTTATCTCAATATGCTCACATGCTACCAAGCATAATGCTTTTCAAAGACTGCTACCTCAACTATAGTGTTTATTTATAATGGGGTAGTTATCAACTTGTCATGTGCAACTTTGAATCTTATCAACTTAATTAATCAAACCTGGAACCTAGAGTCTTGTCCTCAAGAATGTGTGTGTGTGTGTTGTTTTTTCTTCCAAGTGTCTTTCACTCAAGATGACAAGTGCTTTCTTCAACCTGTCCTCTGTACTAAGACAATATGCTATCTTGACAAAAATTTGGGTTAGAGAATAAATTCTATGATCTCAACTTTAATCCATCTAATACCTTGACTTTAATTTTGACCAAAGGTTAGTATGATGGTCATAGCTTCAATATGCAACCTAGATCAAAATAATGTCATAAAAAATAGATGAATATCATAATAATCAAACTTGGGTTGCATTATTCCTCTGAATGTGTTGGAGCTTGAGATCCTTCTGGATCTATGGCAAGAGATCCCTTCTCCTGCAAAGACACTTTAAAGATTAACAATTTAAACATATGTGAGTACATACCTCTGATAGCATTTGCAGGTAGTGGCACCACCTAGTAGCAACGACAATAATTACCAACCCTTTTTAAAAATTCAAGGGTGATTGCAACTAGTACTGCAGCTGATACCTCAACTGATACTACAACTGATTTTGAAATTGCAACTACAACTACAACTTAGGGTTTTATGAGGAAACCCTATTTTTTCAAACTTCAAATTTTGAAACTCTGATCCAGGGGCTAGATGTGTTGAGTTGAGGCAAGTAAGCTGGTGCAGTCATATTTCTAAAAATCCAAATTTTACCCCTTGAAATTGATCTTGCAGAATCTGGACTGGTACTAGTTCTGGTTTCCTGGTTTTCTAGTACCAGTGAAAACTAGGGTTTCACTTTCCGGGAATTCTATCCATTGAAAAGGTGCGCTCAAGATGCCAAAAGCTTCACGAGGGTAGGGCACACTTTTCTAGATGGGTTTTAGGCAAAAAATCCTCTCCAACAAATATCCCTTATTTTCTTGTACGACAACAGTGACATTTTTCTTTATCCAGTGAGAGATGTTCTCTTCAGCTTAGCTCTAATACCATGTTACGGTTTAAGCTAATATTAGGTTTCTTTTCAATTTACTAGATAACCATAGAATAGATACGATCACTGAGAGAAACACAATCACAAGATACATAACATTTATCTTGGGAAACCCTCACGGGGAAGAAAACCCAACAAAAACTTCCTTAATATAGATAGCCAATACAATGCCAAGACAATAAACCAAACACTAGAGAATATCCTCTACTAAGCAATGCGCCTATCTGTCTTCCTTCTTCCGTCAATTGGAAACTGTAGATTCCTTCAAACTTGCGCACTAGATGAGTGAGCTGAGTGAGTGATCAAATGAGGCGTTGGCTTCCTTTATTTATATAAAATAGTAGGTGTTGAAAATGTGTCTCTTTGCTTGGTAGGGCCGACTTGTCTTCTGAGTGGTTAAAACCACTTTAAATTGCCTGGGGACCTCCTTCTCAATTTGCATAATATTTTTATGGTTTGACCAATCCACAAAAGGGGATTTGGTCAATTACAATGCCTGACATGATCAATCCACAAAAGGGGATTGATCTAATGAATAATAAATCAATAATAAATAGATTACTCTTTGCAGTTACAATATTTCAACAATATGATTATCGAGGAGTTCCTTGAACCAATCAAGAGCTTCTTCAGTCAATGATGAAGCAAAAATTCTCATGGCCACATATTCATGATTAATACATGGATTGTCCATATCCCAACCCATGACATAAATGTGGTCTTCAGTAGTTATCACATTGTTTCATGGGAACTTTGGCAACCACTTGTTGACTTTTGTTGGCATATTTTTAAGGTATCCTTGGATATTATCCATGTTAAGGGGTTTGTAGAGTTCTCTTTCCTAAGGGGTTTGGATATTATTTGGGATAATTTACCAAAGTGTCATTACAATATGAAGAAGATTCAAAATCTTCCCCAACAACGACACCAAAATGTTATAGCGTGAGTTTTATGTTGGGAAAAGCCCGACCCAATGACTAAGAAAGTGCTACAACTTGGGAATCCTACACTCAATGACACCTCGATGTAGGTCCCGCACTTCAAGGGTTACTAGGTGACTGTAGGGAGGCAATCTCGGTGACCCTAGGGGGATTGATATGGAGATGGAGAGAGATGGAAGTGGATCCCCTAGATTTCAAGTCTAAGTGGAGTGAAATGTGTGTACTGAAGTCTTGGGAATGTCCAAGGGTTGCCAAGTGTGTTGAGTAACATGTAATAGGTGAAATACCTTCCCAAGACACAAGAGAAATATATATACAAGTAAATGATACTATAATATGCTCAATAAGTGCTAGATATCAAGTAGAAAATACAAGAGAAAGACTAGTTAGTGACTAGCTAAACTCAAGATGAAAAGCCAATACTCTAGCACAAAAAGATAAGGTTGTTGTAAACACTTGTCTACAGAAAATTATGTCAGCCTTATGGCTATAAATTTCAATGTATTATAGCAAGAAAATCAACCACTGAAATCCCCTCAAACTTTTCCAAAAGTGCGTTGGACCAAGAAGAGTAAGTGTGCAACCTTTGAGCAAAATCCAATGGTTGATAAGAGAGTTATTCAAGCAAATGAGTTAGGGTTTTTGCATCCCTAATGGTTGAAGATGAAATTTTTTAACATAAACAAGAAGTATCCCCTTGATGGGGATGCCCTAGTGGTTGTGAGGTGCCCTAGTGGCTATGAGGTGCTCAAGGAACACGTAATACAATCCACTTTGCAAGAAGTAAAAATGGTCGAAAATCACGTCTCCCAATGCAATATTTTATTTATCCAATGCAATAATAATGACTAGTGACTTTACTATTGGATTAATGGGGTCATGAAAATAAAGAGATAGAGAAGCTACCTCCTTGGGGGTGTAATCCCTTTTACTTCCCAAGGCAAGTTTCTCTAGCTAGGGTTTAAGCTAAGAGAGTGTATGCCCTTATACTTCTCTTAGCAAACCCTTGTTAAAGCATAAAGTGATGAATACTATGATGGGGGTGTATGCCCTTATACTTCCCACCTATTTCCTAGCACAATAACCTTTACTTGAAACAAATGATATCAAGAGAGTAAAAACCATACCAATTCAAGGGAAAATGCCAAGATAATCCACCACAATAGCAAGAGATAAGCCTTCCAAGGCTAGCATATCACTTCCTCCATCAACCATTCATAAATATAGCCATAAAAAAGTGCAAAAGAGATAAAAGAGCCAAGTATAGAAAAAAAATTCAGACCAAGTCCTCTCACAACGAGGGAGAGTTATGTTTTAAAATGAGATCTTATGATCTCTATTTATACAAAATGTAGATAACATAGTTTCTCCACAAATTAAGGAATAAAACACAATATTATGGGTCAAAAACCCTAATATTTCCCCTTTAACAAAGCAATATTAAACAATTCACTTAAAATTTTACTTTTTGCACAAATAAAACCCTAATTTAGGAGGACGTCACCCTTGTAGGTGACGTTTTCCCCCTTTGAGGAAGTTGTTGGTGTTTGGAGAAGCATGGGTAGGCCTCCAAAGGCCACATGTCAAGCATATAAGCAATCTCATCATGGTGAAGACCTTTCTCCTCCTCAAACATCCATGTGTCAAAAGAGTGGCATCTCACCACCATGCCCTAGCCCCAAAAGCATGACGTCAAGCTCAATAATAGGATGTTTTGTCCCTCTTGGGAAAATCGTTTGGAAAGTGAGGGTTGTGTTAGGT
The DNA here is from genome assembly GCA_009831015.1 of Picea engelmannii. NCBI lineage: Eukaryota > Viridiplantae > Streptophyta > Pinopsida > Pinales > Pinaceae > Picea > Picea engelmannii. Next base: position 67,276 of record ML821147.1, read on the forward strand.
CATCCAAGTCATCATCAAGGCTTTCCAAGTCTAATGTCTCTAATCTGGCATGTGGGCCCCCAGCATCCAACCTATGGGTTTGTAGCCACATGGAAGCCCAAGCTAGGTTTGTTCTCCCAAAATTGTCCACCAGCTAGGTCTTGCAAAGATGAATGAGCACGGCCTCCAAGGATATCAAGTCATAACATCATGATAAGTGAATCCAATCAATAAATAAGCCATCTAAGCATGTGCATCAAATATCACTATATCAAAAAATTAACAACTCAAAGACATTATGCGACTTGTCAAGCTTGAATATGAGAGGGTTGACGAGGTGTCTTATTGGGTATATCTTTCCCTAGGTCAAGGAGAGTTTCCAAGAGATCCATCTCTAAGCCATGTAAAGTGTATGAAGTGGTTGGGGTCAAGACTCAATGGGCATAAGGCTCATGACATACAAGGGGTTGTAGTGTCTCATTCATGGGTGCCTTTGTAGAGGGTGTGTGGTACCTTCATCCGCAATGAACTTTTTCCAAGCCCATCAATTGCCTTTTATCTTTCATTCTTTGTAATTTTTTTCATAATAGCATAAGGAGATATTGAAGGTCACTTCCCTGGCCTGGTGACCAAATGATGGCAATGCCACCCACAAACACCTAGTGAAAATGAAAAGGTTGGCTCGTGATGAGACCCCTTTCTCTCAGCCATGCAACTAAGAGTCATTACCCTAGTTTGGTGACCAGATGATGGTAATGTCATATCACTGGATATTCATGGACATGATAGGTTGGCTCGTGATGAGTCAACTAACCTTTTAAGCATTCTTTATTATATTGTGGGTCCCCTTTTACTCAAAGATAAGCGTTTCATTGCTTTCTTGGGTGATCCCTGGGCGAAGCATCTGGAAGTTTTATATAACGATTTTATATTTTACCCAACACCAACCCCTCTGGGCCTTTATCCCATTCTTCCCATAAAATGAGGGACAACCCCGTCTTGGGTCAATACACCCTAAAATCCCAAGAGATAAGGAAATGGAGGATAAATAATGATGGAAAGTGGTAAGTATGGTCAGGAATGGTATAATGGCTCATTAAGGGAGTTCATAGTAGAAAACCCATTCCCAAAGAAGACCACTTACTAGGGCACAATGTCAACCACGAAGGTGAAGTAGGGAAAAAGGAATAATTTCCAAGCATATATCATGAAATCTAGAGCAATCTAAGGTACAACATAATCAAATGGCTTGAATATTGAAATGATGTTCACTATAATATTGACTTGTGCCTCATAGAGCAAGGCTCACTGCCTTCCGGAAGCCAGCGTGTGTGGTGGATGCCATCTGCAAACATATGACCATCTGTCGTGGTGAGTGGGTTTTCCATCTGTGCAAAGGGTACTATTGGTCATGTAGTCTCTCGACACTCCATATCTGCAACCTGAGGGCCTCGAGACATCATCTCCTTAGTTATCCACAAAACAGGAATAACAGTGCTTTTCCAAAATTCTACTAAAAATGTTTAACTTTTGACTAAAAAAATAGTCAACTTTGTAATAGTAGAATTGTAGGGTTTCTCCAAATTTCTTCAACTTTGGAAGGAGAGGATATCACCGAAATTCACAATTTTTTCTATTTCATTTCATGTTCAACATTGACAATCTACTTTGGCCAATTTAATTTTTTTGATGTCATAACGATTTTCTACTTTTAATTAATTTTATTCTACACCCCATATATATTTGACTCTGATCTCGTTAAAAAATGCTAAAAGGAAAGTTCAATATTTCCAAAAATACACAACAAAATAAAAAAAATGTAAAAATCCATATACACAATCTTAGATCGTTTCTTCAAAAAATGTATTTTTAGATTTTGGAGTACACACAAAAGTGCATATTTTATGAACACACACACACACACACACACGCACACACACACACACACACACACACACACACACACACACACATGCACGCACGCACACACGCACACACGCACACACTCACACACACGCACTCACGCACGCACACACGCATGCACACATCCACGCGCGCGCGCGCACACACACACACAATCTATGTACATTGTAGTAGTATATATTTTTTTCCTAAAAATATTGAAAATATTGGTGCCACAAATGCCACTCATTATTCATCTTTCCTTTTTTTAAGATATATTGTTACAAAAATGCCAAATTGACTTATTAAATGTTGATAAAAGATTCACAAAAATAATGAATACAAAAATAACAATGTCATCCTTTTATTGAAAATTTAAATTACAAATGTAGATATTAGTTTTGATTACCATAAGTTGAACAACTACTAAAAACAATATTTTAACATGACAAAAAACAAGCAAAATAGTAACCCATCTTCATTGATTCACCCTACTACACATGATTGGGAACATGCATTAACAATGATCCATGAATATATGAAGAATACGTTTATGGACCTATCACATATACAATCTACACTAGTTCAAGCCATTCGAATTCTTGTGAACTCGTTATTTTCATCCAAATTTTTGTTAAGGAGAAACTTTTGGTTTATTTTCATTTGAAAAGTTTAATTGTAACCAACAAAACACATGATGTAATGTTTTGTTTTGAAAAATTAAATTATTGGAAGCCAAATATAGTTTCAAACATTTTCAATTTAGTTATTTTATGTTTATGTCCATGCCTATAAAAATACCCTCTTGTAATGTAAATTATGAGGGTTAGTTATTGTTGAATTTTAATGAAGATTTGTACCTTGGACAAGTGGTTCCAATGGGTTTTTAAACTTTTACCTAGGGATGTGGTCCACAACTTAAAAGTGGGTCTTTTTCATAAAGTCACTTTATACGTGATAAAGTGAACTTTAAATTAGAAAATGAAATGTGACTTAGGAACTTAAAGCACCAAGTGGGTTTTTATTTAAGTTGGGTGAGTGAAACTAAATAAAGTGTATTTAATGGAGCATTTAATTCTCACCATTGATCTTGGGCAATGTGAGCCCTTGGATCAAAAAGGGAAACCTAACCGTCACTTAGGGATTCTAAAGGAGGAAAAAGGCCAAATGAGCATTCATTCTTTCTTGGAGAGATTGAGAGATTGAGAGAGAGCAAGAACAGGAGAAGGGTTTCTATTTTCTGAAGAGGAAAGAGCAGCAAAGAGGAGGCACGATTTTCAAGGCTAAGCTAGGCACGCAAATCGAGGCAGCCAACAACATTAAATAATCCGTACGATATGGATTTGGTATGGCACAAATTTCTGTACCTGTTATACACTCAGAACAACACGTTTTTCAAGGCAGAAGGCGCGTATTTGATGATCCGTACAGTCCGTACGGCCGCTGTACAATTGCATTAAAATCTGGGCACGATTTTCCAAAAATCCGTACAGTCCGTACAGTCCGTACGGTATGGCTGTTTCTGCATGGATTTCGAGATTGCAGCTGTTGGGTTTCTTCCTGTATATTTCAAGCACGGAAAACGAGGGAAGAGATAAGTACTTGCTGTTGGTTTTATTTTTGCTGATGTAATTTCCAAAATTTGAAGAAATAAGAAGAACTCCCTCTCTCTCACTGGTTTT
>ML821147.1:70938-81437 GCA_009831015.1 Picea engelmannii
GGAAAACGAGGGAAGAGATAAGTACTTGCTGTTGGTTTTATTTTTGCTGATGTAATTTCCAGAATTTGAAGAAATAAGAAGAACTCCCTCTCTCTCACTGGTTTTCCCCACACTGGGGTTTTTCCAGGGTCGATTTGACCAAATATTTATTGTGTCATTAAATGTGTGCTTGCTGTCTTAATTTCTGAGTTTTATTACAGCCATTGTAAAGATAATTTATTTCATGTGTTTCAGTCAAAATTTCATTTCGAAATTTTATGCATATTAATGTTTGCAAATTTCATTAATATTGGGAAAGGGCATTAAACATTTTGGAGTGATAAGGAGAGACTGAAACCGGGATTGGGATAAATTGCAGGGTGAGAAAACACTAAGAAAAATCAACAGTTATACACAAAATGGGGATAACATGGTTTTTTCAAAATTCTACTAAAAATGTTTAACTTTTGACAAAAAACAATAGTCAACTCTACAAATTTCTTCAACTTGGGAAGGAGAGGATCCCACCAAAATTCACAAATTTTTCTATTGCATTTCATGTTCAACATTGACAATCTATTTTAGCCTATTCAATTTTTTTAATGTCATAAAGATTTTCTAATTTTAATTAATTTTCTTCTACACCTCATATATATTTCACTTTAATCTCGTTAAAAATTCTAAAATGAAAGTTCGATATTTCAAAAAATACACAACAAAATAAAAAAAAATTGTAAAAATCCATTTACACAATCTTATATCGTTTCTTCAAAAAATGTATTTTTAGATTTTGGAGTCCACACTTTATATATATATATATATATATATATATATATATATATATATATATATATATATGTGTGTGTGTGTGTGTGTGTGTGTGTGTGTGTGTGTGTGTGTGTGTGTGTGTGTGTGTACATTGTAGTAGTATATATTTTTTACCTAAAAATATTGAAAATATTGGTGCCACAAATGCCACTCATTATTCATCTTTCTTTTTTTAAGATATATTGTTACAAAAATGTTAAATTGACTAATTAAATGTTGATAAAAGATTAAAAAAATAATGAATACAAAAATAACAATGTCATCCTTTTATTGAAAATTTAAATTGCAAATGTAGATATTAGTTTTGATCATCATAAATTGAACAACTACTAAAAACAATATTTAACATGCCAAAAAACAAACAAACAAAATAATAACCCATCTTCATTGATTCACCCTACTACACATGATTGGGAACATGCATTAACAATGATCCACGAATATATGAAGAATACCTTTATGGACTTGTCACATATACAATCTACACTAGTTCAAGCCATTTGGATTCTTGTGAACTCATTATTTTCTTCCAAATTTTTGTTAAGGAGAAATTTTTGGTTTAGTTTCATTTGAAATTTTTTATGGTAACCAACAAAAACACATATGATGTAATGTTTTGTTTTGAAAAATTAAATTATTAAAAGCCAAATATAGTTTCAAACATTTTCAATTTAGTTATTTTATGTTTATGTCCATGCGTATAAAAATACCCTCTTGTAATGTAAATTATGAGGGTTAGTAATTTTTTGGGTTATCAAATTTTGGTTATGTACCAAACTTATAAAATATCTGGTTCATATAATTTTTGGAAGTAGAGCTTGGCATATGTAAATTTTAGACTCTTAATGGAAAAGTTGCATGATTTTCTTGCAAAATTTTGTGTCACATTTATCAATAAGTATAATTATTTAATTGAATTAATGGACATGTTTCGCATGTTAATTTAAGTTGATTATTAAGTAATAAAGATTTTGCAATTTTTATTCTCTTTTTCACTCATGATGATGATTTTCCAAGTTTTTTTTTTTCATTTTAATGATAGTGACAATCATTGTTATAACAGAAATCGATATTCCTAGTAAAAAAATTGATTTACAATAATGTCTTAAGTGTTATAAGTTTACTTTTTCATATTATCAACAAGTATAGTTATCTATTTGAGTCGATGGACATGTTTCCAATGTTAGCTTAAGTTGATTATTAAGAGATAAAGCTTTTGCAAGTTCTCATTCTCTTTTTCGTCCATGGTGATGGTTCTCCAAGTATTTTTTTGTTCATTGGAATGATAGTGACAATCACTATTATAATCGAAATTGGTATTCCTAGTAGCAAAATTGATTTACAATAATATCATAAGTGTTATAAGTTTACTTTTTCATATTATCAAGAAGTATAGTTATCTATTTGAGTCAATGGACATGTTTCCAATGTTAGCTTAAGTTGATTACTAAGGGATAAAGCTTTTGTAAGTTCTCATTCTCTTTTTCATCTGTGATGATGATTCTCCAAGTATTTTTTTTGTTCATTGGAATGATAGTGACAATCATTGTTATAATGGAAATTGATATTTCTAGTAGCAAAATTGATTTACAATAATGTTTGAGTGTTATAAGTTTACTTTTTCATATTATCATTATAGTGTGTAAGTTAAATTGTTACTAATAAATAGGCTACTTGGAAAGTCCAATCGTAGTAGTTTCTATCTACAATAGTTGAGTGATTTAGTGAGGGTACTTTGACCCAGATTTTATGAGCAGAATGAAATGAATACACATATATATTATTAACATAGGTATACAATGAAAAATAACAAAGATACGGTAAAACTTGACTTCTATTCAATAGAGAAATATGCTGAAACTGTAAAATATGGATTGGAACAAGCTTGCTAGAATGGTGGTGGATTTTCTCTGAGAAGAGATGTGATGGATGCACTCATTCGCAAGAATATGAGTACAATGAGGCTTCAAAGGCCTTTTTACATCAAACATGAATGCCAAAACCCTAGACATCCAAAAACCTAACCCTAGGAGATGAAGCCACAAAAGTCATGTGGTCTCTATTGGGGTAGATTGGTACATCAAATTCCTGAGGTCATAACTTTTGCATACGATCTTTGTTTTAGGCGCACGATAGCCCATTGGAAAGGTCTATCTGAGGCCTACACATTATGTCATCACACTTTGACTTTTTTAACAATGTGACTTTGGAGGGCCCAAAAAACGTTGTTTAGGGCCTCAAAATGGCCCCGAAAGTTTAGGACTCGAAAATCTAGAAAAAAATTGCCAAGATGAAAACTGAAACTGCTAAGATGACATTTGTATGTGAGATAGTTGGAATAGGTGGGTGGCCACCAATATCCACTTGTATCAATCCTTCCCCACTAGGAATAAATGGTTTGCATTGCATTGAGTTCCCCCATCAGATGAGGAAATTTATGTTGAATTTGGCCTCGAGTGAGTCACTTGATTTGGTGTAGGAGTTGCCCTGCTTTGACAACACGATAAAGTTGAAACTTTTTTTGGCGAGTGCCCTTGACCTGTGTGTCCATGATCTGATTAGTGGATGTATATTCCATGTAGTCAGGGTTGAGCTCTATCGGTGCCAATTGTTTTTCTACCTCTGAGGTGTCCAATAATGGTGGACAGTATGGTTGAAGGAGGTTTAGATTAAACACTGGGTGCAAGCCAATGAAGGGGGGAATGTGGAGCTCAAAATCATTGTCTCCCACATCCTTGGTGATGGTATAAGGTCCATAGTAGAGTGGAAGATAAGCTTCCGATGGGATCTTGTAAGGCGTTCTTTCTGCAACTACAACCAAACTTAATCTCCCACCTAAAACCTATGTGGAACCTAGTGTTGATCACGACATTGCTTGTACTTGGCATTAGACTTCTGGAAAATATCTTGAACCTGTTGGCAGATGTGTTGAATCCTCTCAATGAACTGGGTAGCTTTGTTGACTTCAATTTGAGCATGGGACAAGTCTTCCTGGGTGGCCGCTAGGGCTAGTGCAACATCCATGTGATCCAATGGTCGAAATCCCAACCCTACCTGAAAGTGACTGTGGCCAATTGAGCTATTTATGTATCTATTGTAATTGTTCTAAACATAGGGAAGACTCTCATCCCATGTGTGGGGATTCTTGGAATTTTACATGAACAAGTTATGCACGATCATCCGATTGACAAACTCAGTTTGGACATCCTTATGGGGGTGGAAGACAGTGGATTTGGTGAGCTTGATGTCCATCAGTGACCAGAGGCTCAACTAGAATGTGCTGAGGAATTGGTTGTCCCAATCCGAGATGATGGTTTGTGGTATACCAAAATGTACCCACACTCGTTTGAAGAAGAGCTTGGCAGTGATATTTGTTATGATGCTCTTCTTGCAGACAACCATAATCACCATTTTAGAAAAATGATCAATCACCAAAAAAAAATAATCGTTTCCCCGCTTGGTTGATGGAAGGCCCGACATGTAGTCCATCGATATGGATTCCCAAGGGCCTTCCAGGAGTAGGAAGAGGGGTGTACTTTCCTTGTTTATTAATGGTCAGCTTGGCAATGGAACAGGTAGTGCAGGACCTGATATAATTTCTGACATCTTGTCGAAGTTTCATCCAATAGAAATGTTTCTACAACACAAACACTATCTTTTCTATGCCAAAGTGTCCTGCCACCCAACTATAGTGGGTTTCCATAATTATTTTCTCTCACTCGCTTGATGGAATGCAGAGATGGCACAACAACCTGTCCTGAAGATGGAAATCAATGAAAACTGTATTTTCTCCCAACATCTGGTAGGTGGCAACGAAGTTAGGATATCTCTCATAGAGTTGGGACCGTCTAGAGGTCTCATGGCTGCAGGATTTTAGCACCATGGTGGGTGTTGCAACTAGCAGGCGGTTGAGGCAATCAACAATGCGGTTGGTTCTTCATGTCTTATACTTGATGTTGATATGAAACTGTGGAAATTATGTAGACCACTTCTGATGGAGGTCATTCTGCAATTTTCCCAAAGTCTACATGAACTGCAATGACTTAAGATCAATGTGGATGATTGTCTCCTTCCAGAGAATGTAATGCCTCCACTAGCGGCAGGCTTGCATAATGGATTACATTTCTTTGTCGTAAGTAGGGTACTTATAGAAGACATATGATAATGTCTCACTATGATAGGCCACGAGGTGCCCATGCTGAGTGAGAACTGCACCAACAACATATTATGAAGCATCTGTCTCGATCTCAAAGGGTTGTTGTAGGTTAGGTAATGAAAGAATTGGGGTTGAGCACAAGCATTGCTTCAAATCATAGAACACTTTTTTTTGTGACAGGACCCACATAAACTTTGCCTTACCACCACCCCTGGTTACTTGGTTGAGGGCCCATGCAATATGGGATAATCCTAACATGAACTTGCAATAGAAATTGGCAAGGCCTAAAAATATTTGAAGCTTAGTGAGTGTGGTTGGGGCTAGCCAGTCACAAATTAATTGGATATTGTCTAGATCCACATGCACCCCATGCTCATCAACAATGTATCCTAGGTACTGGACCCTGTCCATTCTGAAGGAGCATTTTTCCAAATTTGCATATAGCTTATTGTAAGATTCCTTACATATTGTTGTCACAAATTCCTCATTGTTGTAACTATATATAGGGATTTTCTGAGTGTTGAATTTCATCAAAGAATTTGGTTGTAAGTGTCCTTTCACTGTTAAAACTCCCAATTTGTTGTTGTGATGTTATAATTGCTTACTGAAGTGTTATGGGTGGGTTGTGTACAATTTAATGTGCCAAAAAGAACTCACTTTTTACACAACAAAGGTATGAAACAACAAGTATAAATCCCACAAAACACAACTGATGTAATTGAGGAAACACCACAAAGATTATTTAATATTCTAGGGTAGTGGAGTACAAGTAAAATATCAACAACAAGTACAGAATAAGATAATAGAGAACCTGATATAAGTTGTTTTAGGTTTCTTCTGTGAAATAAGGGAAATATTATTCCTAGACAAGACAATCTAATTGCAACATCTTCTTGCTAATGGTACAGGTCTGTAAACAAGCAAGTCGACCCAACAAACAATAAATAGAAATCCCAATATAGAGAGACGGTCCTGTAGGTGTTAGCAACTTGTATTCAGTCTCTTTACCCCTGTAACTTGCCCCTAAACTGATTTGAATGCAGCCCCAATAATAATTTTTCTTCTCCTAAGGTATTCAACCCAGATAGAGAGAACAATTGTCAAAATGATACAAACTATATTTGCGCCTTAGTCAACCAAGAAACCATGGAGAAATCGACCCACAGTAAAAGAATTTCCAACCAAAAGTAATGGGATTCGTCCCTCCCAATAAAATAGCCCTTTTATCTTCAGAAAATGCACCTAGCTTACTGGTAATAACTTAGAATGGAACCCCATGATTTCTGATGAACAAAATCAACCTCCTGTAGCCACTAGCTCGACCCATTGGCACAATATTCTGCTCAGTAGAGGAAAATGTCACCCATAATCCCAGAAATCAGTCTCCTTAAGCAGTTCGACCCCTCATACACAAGATTCGGCCTTCCAAAGAATTGACTCTCCCTACACATAAAAAATTTCTTCTTTCGTCAAAGGAACTCAACCACCTTGAAGAAATCTCACCCAAACTAAGATACTTCATTGCCAAAAATAAATATTCATCCCCACTGAAGCACAATGAACAAATATGGAGCGTTGTCTTCCCAAAACTAGCTAGGGTGTATCATTGCAACACTGAAACTAGTAAACAAAGAAGGGTTTCCAAAAAACCTAGTTTCTCGTCTCAAGAGCTCTCACAAATATTTTTCTCAAATGAGAAAATGCAAGAATGAGGGGCACCTCCTCATTTCCCCTCTTTTATTTCTCAATTGAGTTATTTCCCACTCTCTTTACTTTTATTTTATTTTTAAAGTCACTTTGTGCGTGCACACTTTATAATTTTTAAGTGACTTCATTTTCCTAATACCCATGTCCCCCTTTTCCCTTTTTCACTTTATAAAGTTATTTCCTAGGAAAAAGTTGAGTTCCCTTGGTAACTTTTCTGACTTATCTTACGGGAACCAAGTTAGGCTAGCGGAACCACTCCTTATGAATCCTAGGCCAACGAGTAAATTATAGTCCTCCCCACCTGAGATTGCTTGTCCTTGAGCAAATGCAATCTAGGATGTTGCAATATCTTCTCTCCTTCCCACGTGGCATCCTCAATAGGTGGATCTTTCAATTTTATCAGGTACTCTTTGATGCTCATGTTCCTTAATTTCCTCTCTCTGGTCTCCAACACCTCCTTCGAAATTAGAATCAACTAACCCTCCTCATTCAATAGTGGTTTCTCTGTAGAGGAGACAACATGATGTCCCACTTTCTTCTTGAGGCATGAAACATGAAATACATTGTGTATCTTGTTATCACCCTATAATTTCTCAAGCTGAGAAGGAAATCGGAAAGGGTAACCACAAAACCAATTTGAGTCAAGGATCTAACCCTCTGAGACTCAGAGACAGATATCTTTGTTTAGGTTGGGTATTAGGCTAGCTATTACTATACATAGGTCTGTTGCTAGATTTGGTATATTTTGGAGATTGAAAACTTGAATTTACATTGGGCCATGGGGTCTACCTTTCTGAAAATGGATCTATCTCAGACGTATAAGATTTTATCCACAGGGTAGGATAGAAAGAGTGCTGGATAAAATTGAATCAAATTAAAGTGAGGGAGAGGAAAAGAAGGGAAAGTCCATCAAGCAGAGGAGCAACTAAGAATTCCTATGCTCAACTTCAGATGAAAACACACAGATCATTAAAATACCAGAAATTGAGTGCATAAAACAAATTATGTTCTTAATATTTCTTTTAATGATTAGATTAGGGAAAAACATGAAATGGATATACAAAGTAAGAAAACAGTTACCCAGAGAAGAAAAATATCACCAGGGAGTCTAACACAAGAATCCTGCAGATACATTTTTTATTTTTGGAAGATCATTTGGAAAATTATAAAGTATCCTCTATGGGGCATGAATCAAGATCTCCACAATCCACCCTTGTTCATTTGACTTATTACAATATATGGAACAGACTCTCCCTAGGCTCAGGAGGTCGAATTCAACCACCTCGGCCAAAAACAGAAATAAAATCCCTAAAAATATTGAACTAATTGCCATGAAAGATCGACCGAACTGTTGCAAAAAAGGGGTCAAATCAGACATATGTTTCTCTTTAATGGTGACACCTGTGTAAAAAATGAAAGAGGTTATTGTAGATGAGCATGTATTGGCTTCCACACTAATTTCATTGTCCTGCATCTCCTTGAGTGTTGTAGTGTCCCTTTCTCTCAATTGAAATGCCATCTTTGGATCAAAGGCATCTAGGTAGTGTAAGAGAGCTAAATTGGACATTCTGGCAAGCACCATGGAAGAAATGTTGCACATGATTATCACAAGAGAACAATTTTTTGTTCAAAGGCATCATGTCCCATTGATTACAGAGAAATAAAGGGTCATTGTTCCCAAACACTTTGCAGCTCACCCTTGGTATCATGGATTGGAAAATGATCATTTCATATATTCTATTCACAACACAGTCAAAGATGAAACTCCATCTCAACTTGCAGAGGAACAACTAGCTGATATGATGTGCATGTTTGATGAAATTTCTTACCTAGATAATTTACCCAAGTATGATCAGTATGATAATGATTATATGGCTGAAATAGATGTCGAATGTTCAAAGCAATCAAAAACATGTTGTTGGCAGGAAGAAGCTCAGTTACAGATCAGATATGACAATCATCCTTTTCACAGCAATCATGACAACGATGAGGAAAATGCAGAAAATTTCAGAGTAAGGGAAAAATCTTTGCCCTTATGTTTCTCTTCTTTTCAATTTGTGAGAGAAAATTGTAAGCAAGTTGTCAATAGTTGGGAGGGAGAATGTTCTGATCAATCAGTTGAATATGCCATTGATGCTATGGAGGTTGTTCTAAACCCAGAATTGTAGCCCTTGACCTACATTGATTTTCAAATTCCATATGAAAGCTTAGAGCCTAAGACAGAATATGAGTTAATTCAAAATAAATCTGTACCATTAAGCTTTAATTCATTTTAGTTTTTGAAAAAGAATCTTGAGTATGTGATAAAGGATAAACACACAAAAAATCAAGAAGTTTCAGTGGAACCAATGAAACAGTCATCTCAATTTTTACAGGATCCAATATCTGATGTGTTGGATGACTTGTGTTGTCAAAATCATTTTCCATCATCCAGCTATGGGCTGAAAAATTGTTATGATATTGACATGATCAGGTAGTCAACTTCATTTTATTTTTCAGCAGGAGTCTCATTACAAAGCTCATCAAAACATTTGCAGCCATATCAAGAATGTTTTGAGGATCTAGACAACATAAATATAGTACCAAATCATGAGGTTGAATTATTTGAATTTGAATATCAAGGAATGGGTCAGGTCTATCTTGATCCTATGGCTATTTATATGGATAAATTTGTCACTGCAGAGACCCAATCCATTTCCAACATTTTTTTTTTTTCATATTTACCAAGCTCTCTGTGGTAAAGACCAGGCTGACAATTACTCTCAAGTACCCTTGATAGATTTAATTTTGAGTTTTGTGAAAAATAGTGAAGGAGTTAAGGTATTATATCCAATTTTTGAATGGTTATATTGGATATTTCACATTGATTAAAACCAAGCATTCAATGTTAAAATAGGATTGTACATAAATAAGATTACTAGATAAGCATCTTTTCAGCAGTCAGTTTTGTAGTGTGCAAATAAGCTCAGGGTTGTGAGCACTTTTCCAACGTTTTTGTTAGTTTAATTCATATTTTGGCATGCAGACCAATTTTTTGCTTAAGGTTCAGTCACAGAGGATCAGAACAGATGTAGGTTGCATAATAAAGTTTTGGGATCAGCCCAACGGATAAGGCACTAGTCTACATATTCAGAGTTTAGTGGTTCTTGACACCTACTGAAAGAGATGTCATCCCCAAGTGGAGCTTATGTTGGGGTCCTATAATCATAGATAACTTGATTATTCAGCTGCTTATTTGGTGTTGCTCCTGTGATGAAGACATCTGGTTTGCTGGGCTCGGTTGATTCCCCCCCCCGCCCATCTAGTTCGTTTGATCCTTCATCACCCTGCTACATCCTTCATCCACCTCTACGCCACTCACTCCCTTGTCCATTTGTCCCATTGGCTACATCTTGCCTGCCATTCATCCCTGCATGAATAAACAGACTTAGGATAAAAAAAATATTAATTATATTATAATATAGGATAATTAATAATAAAGATTAATTAATCATTACTAATAAGGTTAGTTTTATTAAGTTAGTTGTTTAAAGTTAGTAATTGGATTAGTATTTGATTAATAAAAAATTAATTAAAAACAATTAAAAAATAAATAAAACAATATTAACAAAACAAAATAAATCCTAAATTAAAATATTAATTAAAAAACAAATTAAAATAAAAAAAAAATTAAAAAAATAAAACAATAATCTAAAATAGTAATTAAAAAAACAAATTAAAATAAAAAAACATAATAAAACAAAACAAATAAAAAAACAATAAATAAAAAACATAAAAACTAAAATCTACTATCCTAAGTCTGCAACCCACCGCATTTCCCCCATAGCTT
>ML821147.1:81489-131434 GCA_009831015.1 Picea engelmannii
CCTTACGTCACATTAACACCATGGGGTCTGAGTTAGTGGTATTGGGAGGGAAAAGTGTCACCTCATGGTGAAATCAGACCCCCCCTCCCAATACCACTTACCACCTCAGGGGGGTCTAAGTAAACCACTCTTCCCCTCCAAAACTGCCCTCCCAAAAATTTAAAACCGTTTTTTTTACTGTTCAACACTTCGTCTTCCGAGAGGGATTCCGAGAAAATGGAAACGAATTTTCAAAATCCGAGAGAGGTTTTTGTTCAAAACGGGCTGAATAAAAAAATCCTCTCCCATAATTTACACAGGTGTCATAATCTGGGGGAATCAAATCCATCTTTGAGCCCCATTTTTCAGTTTTTCATTTTTTCCTATTTCAGTCATGATTTTGCGGGAGCTGTTTCGACGAACTAGAAATGAATTTAGAAAAACCGAAGGAGGTTTTTGTTTAGAAAAAAAATTATCTACAAAATCCTCCCCCATATTGTACATAGATATCTTGGAGTGGGATAATCGAAGAGATCACTGGGCCCTATTATTCAAAATTACGAGAGGAAAAAATTCAAAGGACATATGGTAAAAATTAGGTGATTGTATGCATAAGTTGTGGAGATGATTTCAATCCCATTCTAGATGTCAGTGGCATGAAAAAAATGCAACAAAAGTTAAGGACAAATTACAAAAAATTCCAGTCAATTAGCACTAGAAATTTGATCAAATTCACAAAATCCCTATAATTTGTAATCCGAGATTTAGTTAGATTAGAATAAATCCTGCTCATTTATGACAGGGATTTGTAAATAAGTTATAAATAGTTATGATTTCGAAGTATGAAGGGTTGGTTCCAGTTAGAAAATATTGGCTTCTGTTGGGACCTGTTGGGAGATATGATCAATTTTGCCCACAGGAACTCTTTGATCAAATTACAATAATACAGGGCACTGTTACATGACTCTTGTGTTGATTTCATTGGTGAAGTTTTTCCCTGATATTTTTTCTCTTCCTATTAATCATATTGATTTCTACATTCTGAATTATCCGAAGAATATATAGGACAAAATTTGTTTGAATATACACTCTATCACTGAATTTGGAATAATTTCTATGTTTTCTACTGAAGATCAAAGGCAAAATTCTTCATTGCTCTATTTTTTATTGGATCTCTAAACCCATTCGTCTCATCCATGCATCAAATTTATAAGGATCCATTGAATTTTCTTATCCTGCCCTGCAACATTGGCCTATTAAGCCTGCCTTGATTAAATTAAGTTGTGACTCCATTGCCCAATGGCCCATTTTCTCCTATTCCAACCAAAACTTTAAACCCAAAAACATTGTATTTCATAACTAGCCTAAGATCCATACTCAAATAAATCTAAATCAGAAAGAGAGATCCCTCTCTGAGTCTTGGAGGGATAGATCCTTGACTCTAAGTGGTTTAATGTTACCTCTGTGACTGCCTCCACAACATTGGGAAAATTATAGAGTGCTAACATATCTTACACCCCTCTGGATAACTCATAAGCTACCTCCCCGACTTGCCTCGAAATCCTCTAAGGATCACAGAATCGTGGCTTCAATTTTTCTGCTCCTTTCATTTTCAAGGATGACTGCTTGTATGGATGCAAGTAGAGGTATACCAAGTCTCCCACCTCAAAACTGTGCTCCACTCTATGCTTATCGACACATCACCCTGGGTGATGTCAGCGTGGCACGTCACTCCAGACTAATAGCCTTCTGATGCCCTTATATCTCATGGTCGATATGCTTCCACATATATCCTGTGATCTACAACCTCCATTACTTCTTAACTTCGGCATTTCAGGGATATGCTATGTGAATTCCTCCTTGCTCCTGGAGTGGTCAACGTCAGGCTGACCACAGTCTAGATCTAACGGTCATGGGAGATCTCAAAACATCCTCAGATCTATGACTCTTATCACTTCATGAATTCAATGTTCAAGTGTTCCGCCTGCTTACCACCCCCTTTCTCTCGAAGTGGTCAAAACCGGGATGACCCTGGCATAGATCCAACAGCTAGGGAATATCCTGAGGAAGCCCTAGATCCGTGGTTCGTGTTAGTTCACAGCTGCAACATTTAGGGGTTTTGACGTTATAACAACTCCGTTCTCCCAAAGTAGGACTTCGCCAAAGTGTTGTATGTGAGTCCCTCTACTAGTCGATCGGATGGTTAAGACGGTTCCTCAACGAATTCCCCAAATCCACGACTTACATCAATTCACAACTCTGGTGTTTGGGGAATTTGTTTCTATGACACCTATGTTCTCCCGAAGTAGTCAATGTCGGACTGACCTCGCCGTAGATCCAATGGCCAGGGAGACTCTCAAGTACCCTTGGATCTGTGGCTTGCATTACTTCACGATTAGTAAGTGGGTTAGGGTTTAACGGTGGGACAGGTCCATTTGTCACAGTTAGGACAATGCCACATGTTGATCAATATCATGGGTAACCATAGCAACAAGTTTCCTTTGGCCGGTTTGAAATTGGCAAGGTCATAACACCCCAGAGCTCCGAACTCCCAGAGTTCTGAAGCCAAAAAGGATTTGATCCTTTCGGCCTAATGCATGGTTCCCATACCTTGGTCATATGGATCCTTCAAAAATTATTGTGGGATACACACTTAACTCTTAACCGTGAATTGGTTAAAGCCATGGGCATGAGCCCTCGGTCACACAGGTGAAGGGTCTGAAGGAGGCACTCTCCTTCCATAGAGTTTGAACTCAGTGTTCCCGCGAAGGTAAATTCGAGAGGTTGACATGACTTAAGAATTCCAGTTAACCCTACCTTGACTCTCTTGCAAAACCATGTTCCATAACCCTCTAACTGCTAATCTGAGGCAACCAAAAGACCATTCCAAAGAATGGAATTCATAGAAAGACAATGAGAATTTCTACCTTAATCATTCGATACAAAATTTATTCATAGACATGTATATTCAATCATCATTTCCATATCAGTACACAAAGTATGAAAACACTTATGGGAAACCAGAGATCGTGAAGCGATTGCTGAAAGGGGTGCATGTTTCCACCCAACCGTAGGCACAACCACTCCTGAACAGATTTACCGCTGGTCACCCCCTAGCTAGACCAAGATGCTCTGAGAGAGAATCTTTCTTCTTTCTCAGTGATAGTCAGGGACGGAGGTTACTCCCCTCCTCCCACAGGAACTTAGCAAGTGGTTTCCTCTGTACCAAAAAATGGGGCCTGCAACAAGGACTCCCATAGTCACTCGTCTTCTCTACAGCCTTTTTTATAAACTTGGACTGAAAACACTACCAACAACTTCTTGTGCCTAGAACAAACTTTTTTCTCTGTTCTCCTTCAAACCGAAGAGTTGCATTCTTTTTTTTCACTGTTCGAGAAAAATCGTCTCTTGAATATGCTTCCTCATAGATCTACCTCTGCCCATGAAATTACTTCCTTTCCTTCTTTCCTCAACATGATTGCATGGGCTTGAATCTCCAACTCGTGGTCAGGTTTGGAAGCCTTGTAGATGGGTACTCTGCCCTGTCTCCTCATTAACTCTTGAGGAGGGATTTTCCAACTACCAGCCAGATTGGTAATCCGTTTCTGGGTCATAGGATTTTTCTGGGTCTGAGCAATTAAATACAATAACGTACTGGTTTGGTGGGGGTCATCTCAACCATTTTTGGTTCCCCTCACCATCTCTCTTATAACATCATGATATATCTTGGAAAACCCCCCTTTCAACAGTTATGCAACATTTTCCATTTTAATTAATAACAACAATACATACATTATCTTTTATAACAAAAGGTCCATCAAATCCAACATTCACACATATTCAGTCTGTCACAGTCTTTTGGCAAGTCATAGTTATATTTAAAAGTTGGGGGAAATAGGGGTATTATAGGCTATCAGATCCTCTATGAGTATGGGTCAAGTATTACAAGCCTACCTATTTACAAGATGAAGTTAGTAGAGCTCGTGACATGCATGATATAGTACCTAAAAGTTAGTTTCCGCCAAAACCCACTTTTACCCCAAAGACTAAGGAGACCAAACCACCTCAGAGAGATTGGGTTGGAAAGCCCAAACTGGATAAAGAGACCAGGAGAGAATTGAGGAAAAATAAATTATATTTCATCTATCAGGAACCATGGGCACTAGGACAAAGATGCGCTGGGAAGGAAATTCCAGTCAATTAGCACCAGAAGTCAAGGACAAATCACAAAAAATTCCAGTCAATTAGCACCAGAAATTCGATCAAATTCACAAAATTCCTATAATTTGTAATCCGAGATTCAGTTAGATTAGAATAAATCATGCTCATTGATGATAGGGTTTTGTAAATAAGTTATAAATAGTTATAATTTCGAAGTATGAAGGGTTGGTTCTAGTTAGAAAATATTGGCTTTTGTTGGGACCTATTGGGAGATATGATCAATTTTGCCCACAAGAACTCTTTGATCAAATTACAATAATACAGGGCACTGTTACAGGATTCTTGTGTTGATTTCATTGGTGAAGGTTTTCCTTGATACTTTGTCTCTTCCTGTTAATCATTTTGATTTCTACATTCTGAATTATCCCAAGAAGATATAGGACATAATTTGTTTGAATACACACTCTGTCACTGAGTTTGGAATAATTTCTATGTTTTCTACTGAAGATCAAAGGAAAAATTATTCACTGCTCTTTTTTATTGGATCTATAAACCCATTTGTCTCATCCATGCATCAAATTTATAAGGATCCATTGAATTTTCCTATCTTTCCCTGCAACATTGGCCTGTTAAACTTGCCTTGATTAAATTAAGCTATGAATCCATTGCCCAACGACCCATTTTATCCTATTCCAACCAAAATTTTAAACCCAAAAACACTGTATTTCATAAGTAGCCTAAGATCCATACTCAAACAAATCTAAATCAGAAAGAGATATCTCTCTATGAGTCTTGGAGGGATAGATCCTCGACTCCAAGTGGTTTGATGTTACCTCTGTGACTACCTCCACAGCCTTGGGAAAATTACAGAGTGCTAACATATCTTACACCCCTATGGAATCTCTAACTCATAAGATACCTCCCCGACTTGCCTCGAAATCATGTAAGGACCATAGAATCGTGGCTTCAATTTTTCTGCTCCTTTCATTTTCAAGGATGTCTGCCTGTATGGTTGCAAGTAGAGGTATACCAATTCTCCCACCTCAAAACTATACTCCACTCTATGCTTATCAACATACATCTTCTGTTGATTTTGTGTCATTTGCAGGTTATCTTTGAGAGTTTGTAGGATGTCTTTGGGTGCCCGGTTGTCCCCAAATGCTTGGTCCACAAAGGTGGTGGTGTCATAACCATACAAATATTTGAAAGGTGTCATCCCTATCGACATGTGATAGGTGGTGTTATAGAAATTCTTACCCAAGTGCAACCATTTGATCCATTCCTTATGTTTCCCTGATACATAATTTCTCAAATATCCCTCGAGCCATTTGTTCATAATTTTTGTTTTCCCATTTGTCTGAGGGTGATAACTGGTATTGGGCAGTAATTCTGTCCCTACAAGTCTTAACAACTCCTACTAGAAACCCCCCATGAATCTGTTGTCTTGATCACTAATAATTGTCTTGGGCAGTCCATGTAGCTAAAATACCTCTCCAAAGAAAAATTTTGCTACCTGCGCTACAAAGTATTTGGATGGTATGGAAAAGAAATGGGTGAATTTAGTAAGCCTTTCAACCACCATGTAACTAAAATCCTTCCCTTGAACTTGAGGTATCCTTGTAATAAAATCCATCAAAATGATTTCCCATTTTTGTTCAGGTATGGGAAGCAGTTGGAGCAATCCTGCTATATGGGTATTGTTGGTCGTTGACCAAGTTTTGAGGATTCTTGGTCATGTTTGACCTAATTTTGGGACTTCGATAGGCTATTGAAGGTGGAGCGCAAGAAAAATCAGAGATCGTGGGATCTTGGCCCCTTTTAGGGCCCTTTTTGGGATTTAGGATTATGTAATGGGTATGGGATGTCGGCCCATGGGTTTACCCATGTTTAGGCCTATTTTGTAAAGCATAAATAGAATCTAGACAATGTAAGTAGTGGTGATATAGATGTGAAGATGCTAAGTGATAGAGTTTGATCTATGTGATCGAAAGTGCTAAGTGCAGAGTAGAGATTGCTTTTGTGCATACTGTATGAGGTTTGTAGAGCTCAGTGCAAGCAAGTGTAAGAGATTGAGAAGAGGCTTAGTGCTATAACCTAGCCCGGGGAAGGAGGATCTAGCGAGGTGCACAGATCTCCTATCCTCTTCGGAGTAGGGTTTTTGTGGATCTGTGCATGTAACTGATTAAATAAGCTAATAAATAATACAAAGAGTTGGTGGATGTAGCCCTAGGGTGGGGGTGAACCACGTACATGTTGTGTTTCTCTTCTTTGTGCGATGTATTGATGTGTTGATATGTTAACTTTCTTAGTGATTTGATATAGATGAATGATAGGTAGACTTGTTGTTGCTTTGTGCTTAATGGTAAGAGTAAATGTTGGATCTGACCTGTGTGAATGTGATTATTACTTGAATCTACTACATCTGATCTGTTTTTTAATGCTAAGTGTTGCTAGATGCTAGATCTAGTTGAATACTGTGATGTTCTGTAATTAGGGTTTAAAATGCGCTGTAACTAAGAATGGATATTGATGAATGTCAATGGTTGAGTTCTCTGTTAAGTGTTAGAATCATAGATCCATGTCCTAGCTAAGGTTGCAGACATCTGAGTCCTGCAACCACCCCTACCTCTGCCTTGGGTGAGACTTCATCTGCTTCGCAGGTGTTGCTGAAAGGGAAGGTAGTTAGGGTTTTGTTGGTACGTTGTTGTAGCGTTGAACCATGGGTTTTCCCTTGTGCCAAAAAATGGTTCCATTCAGAATGGAAAATGGAATTCCGAGACGAAGCTCATCGGAAAGAAGGATAGAAAACTAAGTAAGAAGAGAGATAAGATTGAAAAGTTACAGAAGGTTCCAGAGGGAACTTCGCAGAAGGAAAATTTACAAAATTGGAACTTCGTTGAGATATCAAAACTGCGTCACATGGCACCTCACCATGGCAAAGCAATATAGTTGTTGGGAACATTCTAAATGTTCGACCAACAAATCAAATGGGTAGAAAGGCATTAATGGTCATAAATTTTGCCACCAGACCGTTGGGGCCATGCCATAACAGACAGCACTGAGTTAATGAAGGCTTCTCACCCATTGCAAGAGATTTGTTTCTAAGTTATCTATTTATCCCACCGTGCCACGCAACGAGAACACTTTTTCCAACTGTGACTATTTGATCCTGTAGAATAGTTGATTTTGCACAGTGATCATTGCGCTCTTGCCATCTATCTCGTTGCATTGAGCAGTTACTCCTTGAACCAGAGATATTCAACCACGAGCGTGTATGTATGAAGAACTTAGCACACTCGAAGAGTTTGCAAAGGAAGTACTCATTGACCTCATGACTGAGAGATCAATGTCTGAAAGAGTGATGTATGTGGGTGTACAAGCATCATTGATGAGAGGAGTGCAAGCCTCTCCATCGCCTGCTCATGGAGATGGAAAATCCCGACCATCAGTGGAAAAGAGAACCAAACATAGAGATGACCTAGAAAATGCAAAGCTAATCCCGACCATATTTCTCGACTACATCCCACCTCTGGTCGATGCAGTGAGTCAAGATAATGTGCCAAGAGACTTCGAGTACACCATGGTTACTACAGAGCTTCCGAAGGGGATACACAGAGTTTGAGCACAGCAGGACAAGGTCATAGCATTTAATTTCAGTGACTTCAACCTCGGAGATCACAAGAACTATAGTATGCTCGCTCCGTATAAATACCTGACCAGGACGAAGGGGAAGAACTCAAATATAATCCCCCAGCCGTGGACGATGAACCTTGCACATTCCACCCTATTAAATGTAATGAATATCCCACACTTCATAAGGAACAGGAAGTCAATGCATGTGTCAAGCTACTCCTTTCATGTTACCATGGAGACTACTTGTGGCTAGACCACCGTATCACAGTCGATCTGATGTTGATCCATAGGGTCACTGGATTAAGTATGCAAGGACCCGACCCACATGAGTTCTACCCAGGAAAAGCCACATATTGCACACTAGCACAAAAGATCAAGGATACATACGTCGATGCTTAAAAGGGGATGTGAGGCTACAAGGTAGCCTCCATCCAGAATGGCGCAGTGTGCCTAGCCTACCAATTAATAGCCGGAAATTTAGTAAGGAATAACATACCTACGCAAGTCATAGGCTTTTTCATTGACCTCGCAGGGAAGTGTGTAGAAGGTCTACAGATGAACTGGGAAAAGTACCTAGTTAATCAGCTGGAACTAGACTGCCGCGAAGCATAGGATCAGGGCTACGAGTTTCACTTTAGTTGGATCCTAATCCTCATCACCTTTGTTTCTTGGGAGATGCCAGAAGTTGTGACCTTTCTGGATATTGTACTCTTCGAACTACTTGCTGCGAATTTCACCACACTCTGGTACTCAAGTGATATGAACAAACAATGGTAGTCGAACGTTGTTTTTCATACATATTACCTTTAGCTGAAGAGAGCCATAGAAGATGAACCTTGCATGAATCCGAAAACCTTACAGAGGTTCTGACCCCTGATGAATTTCTGCATAGATCGGCACTTCATCTACATTACAACGTGGGTTGATGAACATAAGGAACAACTTCAATCATACTAAAAAATCACAGAAGAGGACCTTGAGGAGATCACTAAGGACTGGTCTACAGACCTCGTTATCCTCATTGACCCTGCAAAGAAGTTTGACTCTAAACTGGACAACCCATAGGCCACCCACAAAGAAAAGAACACACCCAACACTATTAGAAGGAAGAATACAAGAGGTCCAAGACTTAAGCAACACCTCAGGAAAGATTGCTTCAGTATCACCTAATTGAGGGGGTGATGACGAAGTAGAAGAGATAACTGGAAAAGGAGATGAACAAAAGCAAGGTGAAGTAACACTGCCCAGAGATGAGTTTGATCCCCTAAAGAAGAGGAAGGTTTATCCCTTGAAGCCTTATTCACAGAAGAAATCCATAGCCACTGTGTCCAAGATGAAGACTGTGCTCACTATTGATGATTTTGACTTCATCATAACAGACAAAAATGACACTTCGCTAGAAATAGTGGAGAAACAAGAAGCTAAGCAAGAGGAAATGTACAATAGAATTAAGGTCAACCTCCGAGGGGTAAAATAGGCCCTTCAACCTAGCCGCACAGTGTCCACTGCGCCCCTTCCATAAGGAGAACAAGATTTGGGAGATGAGCTAGCCCAACTCCGCTGACTAGCTGATGTGGTTGAAGCTCGCCTTCGTTGCACACAAGAAGAAACAGAACAAGCCACCTAGGCCTTGAATCAAGTGTAAGGAGTACTCATAGAACACCGCCGAATTGCAAAACAGGAGAAGGTTGATCTCCAGGCAAATTTTGAAGACAAGAAAGCATAGATGAAACAAGAAAAAGAACAGTTGCTCACAGAGAAACTTGAAGTGAAAGAAGACGTCAATAGAGCCATCCACTCTGTGATAGGATTAGAACCACAAGAAAAATATCGATTCACACATCGAGTAGAGTAGCTTGCAGAAGCTATCCAGTAGCTACAACAATGAATAGAAGACTTAGAGCTCTGCACCATACTCGACACCCCATAGGATGTAAGGGATCAAAGAGAAGCAACTGCTCGAAGCACAGTTCAAAGAATCAAAGTCCTTGCCATGGAATGCAAGCAACTGAGTGATCGTAGTGCCCAAACGTATGAGCAACTCACTGAGAATACAAAATTGAGGGCACTGGACTCACAGCTACAAGAAGCAAAGCAACAAGCAGAGACAATATAG
Organism: Picea engelmannii; assembly: GCA_009831015.1. NCBI lineage: Eukaryota > Viridiplantae > Streptophyta > Pinopsida > Pinales > Pinaceae > Picea > Picea engelmannii. The sequence goes on from ML821147.1 coordinate 91,379, forward strand.
TCGCAGTTGAAGTCCCTGTTAGTTGTGCAAAGAATGAAGTGATCCCAAGAGAAGGGAACTGCCCAACAACAGGTCCACACTATTTAGAGCAAAGTTATGGAAGTAACTCAGAGGCTCCAACTTGTATAGGATGAGGCTTACCAACTGTTCACAAAGATCAAAGTTCGAGGAGCAGAACTGGAGCAAGTCATCACTACAGTTGAACAACACCTAGAGGGACCTGTCAACGAAGCAGTGATATAAGAGTTCGCTAAACAGGAGGTCATGGCACATCAACAAGTCAAAGAAGCTCAAGCCAAGCTCGAGGATTTTGAAGCAAAACTAGTCAGATCAGAGTGACTCGGGACGAGTCACAAGTGAGTGTTGGGGGCTTGTTGGCCCTTGACCAAGTTTTGAGGATTCTTGGTCATGTTTGACCTAATTTTGGGACTTCGAAAAACTGTCGAAGGTGGAGCGCAAGATGAAGCAGAGATCATATGATCTTGACCCCTTTTAGGGCCCTTTTTGGGATCCAGGATTATGTAATGGGTATGGGATGTCAGACCGTGGGTTTACCCATGTTTAGGCCTATTTTGTAAAGTATAAATAGAAGCTAGATGATGTAAGTAGTGGTGATCTAGATGTAAAGATTCTAAGTGCTAGAGTTTGATCTATGTGATCAAAAGTGCTAAGTGCAGAGCAGAGATTGATTTTGTGCATACTGTTTGAGGTTTGTAGAGCTCAGTGAAATCAAGTGTAAGAGATTGAGAAGAGTCTTAGTGCTATAACCTAGCCTGGGGAAGGAGGATCTAGCAAGGTGCACAAATCTCATGTCCTCTGCGGAGTAGGGTTTTTGTGGCTCTGTGCATGTAACTGATTAAATAAGCTACTAAAGAAGACAAAGAGTTGGTGGGAGTAGCCCCAGGGTGGGGGTGAACCACGTACATGTTGTGTTGCTCTACTTTGTGCGATGTATTGATGTGTTGATATGTTAACTTTCTTAGTGCTTTGATATAGATGAATGATAGGTAGACCTGTTGTTGCTTTGTGATTAACGGTACGAGTAAATGCTAGATCTGAACTGTGTGAATGTGCTTAGTTCTTGAATTTGCTAGATCTGATCTATTTTGTAATGCTAAGTGTTGCTAGATGCTAGATCTGGTTGAATACTGTGATGTTATGTAATTTGGGTTTAAAATGAGTTGTAACTAAGACTAGATATTGATGAATTTCAACTGTTGAGTGCTTTGTTAAGTGTTAGAATCATAGATACGTGTCCCAGCTAAGGTTGCAGACATCTGAGTCTTGCAACCACCCCTGCCTCTACCTCAGGTGAGACTTCATCTTCTTCGCATGTGTTGCTGAAAGGGTTGGTAGTTAGGGTTTTGTTGGTGCGTTGTTGTAGCATTGAATCTCGGGTCTGCCCTTGTGCCAACAGGTATGTTCCACCTTATTCTGCTGATAGATGTGGCACTCACATACAAACTTCAATACATCAGTCTTGATACCCTTCCAATCGAAGCTCTCCCAAATTTGTCTATAAGTATTTAGGTATCCTGGATGACCTGCCAAAGGAGAATTATGCGCAGCATGTAGAATTTTTTCTTTCAAATAATATTCTGGTACTAAGTAGATCTAGTCCTTATAATATATGATGTCATTAATAACCTGTACCTGTCATTAGAGACCTGACCATCAAGTATCTCACAAGAAAACTTTTTTTTGGAATATTCTACCAATGGAAGTGCCTTCCATTCCACTGAAATATCCATGAGAGAGGGTGGGTATCCTAGATAGGTCGTAAGCAACCACATTTTTTTTTCCTTTCACATACTCAATTTCAAAATCGTAGGCTTGGATTTTACTAATCCATTTTTGTTTCTGCTTGCTCAGCTCTTTTTTCTCTAGGAGAAACTTCAAGCTATTATGATCAATCTTTACCTTGAACCTGCTTCCCACCAAGTACTGTCAGAATTTGGTCAAAGCATGCATTATGTCCAACATCTCTTTGTCATATATGGAGTAATGTTTCTCATCAATACAACTCCTATCCCAATTCCTGAAGCATCACACTCCAAGACAAAGGGCTCAGTGAAATCAGGGAGTGCTAAAACAGGGCATGAACTCATCACCTACTTCATTTTATCGAATGTCTCTTGGGCCTCCTCTATCCAATCAAAAACTCCCTTTTTGGTGAGATCGATCAGTGGCACTGTCGACTGTGAGAATCCATTAACAAATTTCCTATAGTAAGTGCAGAGACCAAGGAAACTCTTTAGTTCTGTCACATTCCTGGGAGTTGGCCACTCAATGATCACCCTGATCTTTTCTTGGTGTACCTGTACCCCATTTTCCCCAATCACGTGCCCCAAGTAGAGCATCTTTGTCATACCAAACTCGCACTTGGATTCATTTTCATACTGACTCTTTATAATACCAAGTACTTCATCAAGATGTCATAGATGGTATTCCCATGTTTTGTTGTATATGAGGATGTCATCAAAGAAGATCAATAAGAACTTCCTCAATTGTTTATTGAACACATGATTCATGCACGAATGGAAAGTGGCAAGGGCATTAGTTAGCTCGAATGGCATGACTAGAAACTCATAATTCCCATAGTGGCATTGAAAGGTTGTCTTAGGTACGTCTTGCTCTCGTACCTTAATATGATGGTACCTTGATCGAAGATCAATCTTTGAGAAAAAATTAGCTCCCCTGAGGTCATCCATTATTTCATTGATCCTAGGTATGGGGTACCAATTCTTGATCATTTTCTTGTTTAAAGCCCTATAGTCAATACACACCTATAGAGTATTGTCCAATTTATTGACTAAGACAATGGAAGAGGAAAACGAGTTGGAAATAGGGCGGATGTGGCCCATTTTCAACAATTCTTTGATGGTTTTTCAATCTCATCCTTGTAAACTTTAGGGTGATGATAGGGGTTTGTGATAACTACTTGGACCCCCTCTTCTAACTCTATGATATGCTCAAAATATCTATCAGGTTGAATTCTAGGAGGAATGTCACTAAATACCTTATGATGTTTGCGGAGTAATACTTGTAATTCCTATGGAAGTTGTTGCAGATGGTTTGTTGGCTCTATGTCAGAAATAAAACACTATACATCCCACTCTATATCACCATGCCTCATGACTACCTCCATGATGTGTGATGACAAAATCTTTGGCAAGTATTGGTGCATGGCTCATAGGACCACTTTATTTCCATCTGGGCCTATGAACTCCATCTCCATGGTCCTTTGATCAATAGTGTATCTCCCAATAGAGTAAATCCATTGAACGCCCAACACTAAATTGGTGTCTCGTACATCCACCATGATGAAATCATCTGTCATTGAGTAGTTTCCCATGGTTATTGTGATCTTAGGAATCCACTTGGTGCAACTCATCCGATGTCCTCCTGGTATGACTAATGTGAACCCATCAAATTCCTCTTTCGAAATTCCTCTCCTCTCGACCATGTTAGCATCAATGAAGTTATGTGATGCTCCCCCATCAATCAAGATTATCACCTTCTGCCCATGTAGGACACCTTTGACCTTGAAGGTATGATACCTCAAAAATCTTGACATCGAAGCCATGGCTGCGGCCTTATCCCCACCCTGTGAAGACTCCTCTCCTGATGTTGGATGTCCCTAGTCTTGTGCCTGCTCCACCTCCTCATCCTCATCATCATCACTATCATAGAATACCTCAATGTAATGGGCCTTGCCTATTTTATCCTTCGCAACACATCTCTATCCTAGTGCCCATGGTTCCTGATAGATGAAACACAATTTATTTTTCCTCAATTCTCTCCTGGTCTCTTTATCCATTTTGGGCTTTCCGACGCAATCTCTCTCAAGTGGTTTGGTCTCCTTTGTCTTTGGGGTAAAAGTGGGTTTTGGCATAAACTAACTTTTATGTACTACATCATGCATGTCACGAGTTCTACTAACTGCATCCTGTAAAGAGGTAGGCTTGTAAGACTTGACCCATACTCATAGAGGATCTGATAGCCTATAATACCCCTATTTCCCCCATCTTTTAAATATAACTATGACTTGCCAAAAGACTGTGATAGCATGCATATGTGTGAATGTTGGATTTGATGGACCTTTTGTTATAAAAGGTAATGTATGTATTGTTGCTATTAATTAAAATGGATAATGTTGCATAACTGTTGAAAGGGGGGTTTTCCAAGATATACCATGATGTTATAAGAGAGATGGTGAGGGGAACCAGAAATGGTTGAGATTACCCCCACCAAACCAGTACATTATTGGATTTAATTGCTCATACCTAGAACAATCCTCTGACCCATAAATGGATTACCAATTTGGATGGTAGTTGGAAAATCCCTCCTCAAGATTTAATGAGGAGATGGGGCAGAGTACCCATCTACAAGGATTCCATACCTGACCACGGGATGGAGATTCAGACCCATGAAATCATGTTGAGGAAAGAAGGAAAGGAAGTAATTTCATGGGCAGAGGCAGATCTACAAGGAAGCATATTCAAGAGAGGATTTTTCTTGAAGAGTGAAAAAAGAGAATGCAACTCTTCGGTTTGAAGGAGAACAGAGAAAACATTTTGTTCTGGGCACAAGAAGTTGTTGGCAGTGTTTTTAGTCCAAGTTTATAAACAAGGCTGCAGAGAAGATGAGTGACTATGAGAGTCCTTGTTGCAGGCCCCCTTTCTTGGTACAGAGGAAACCACTTGCTAAGTTCCTGTGGGAGGAGGGGAGTAACCTTCATCCTTGACTATCACCGAGAAAGAATAAATATTCTCTCTCAGAGCATTTTGGTCTAGCTAGGGGGTGGCCAACGTTAAATCCATTCAGTAGTGGTTGTGCCTACGGTTGGGTGGAAATAGGCACCCCTTTCAGCAATTGCTTCGCGATATCTGGTTTCTCATAAGTGTTTTCATACTTTATGTACTGAAATGGAAATGATGATTGAATATACATGTCTATGAATAAATTTTGTATCGAATGATTAAGGTAGAAATTATCATTGTCTTTCTATGAATTCCATGCTTTGGAATGGTCTTTTGGTTGCCTCAGCTTAGAAGTTAGAGGGTTATGGGAAGTGGTTTTGCAAGAGAGTTAGGGTAGGGTTAATTGGAATGATTAAGTCCTATCGACCTCTCGAATTTACCTTCGTGGGAAAACTGAGTTCAAACTCTGTGGAAGGAGGGTGCCTCCTTCAGACCCTTCACCTTTGTGACCGAGGGCTCATGCCCATGGATTTAACCAATTCACGGCTAAGATTTAAGTGTGTAGCCCACAAGAATTTTCGGAGGATCCATATGACCAAGGTATGGGAACATGCATTAGGCCAAAAGGATCAAATCCTTTCCATCTTTGGAAGTCCAGGAGTTTGGAGCTATTGGGTGTCATGACCTTACCAATTTCAAACCGGCCAAAGGAAACTTGTTGCTATGTTTACCCACGAGATTTATCGACATGTGGTGTTGTCCCTAACTGAGATAGATGGACCCGTTCCACTGTTAAACCCTAGCCCACTTACCAATCATGAAGTAATGCGAGCCACAGATCCAAGGGTACTTGAGAGTCTCCCTGGCCATTGGATCTACGGCGAGGTCAGTCCGGCATTGACTACTTCATGAGAACATAGGTGTCATAGAAACAAATTCCCCAAACATCGGAGTTGTGAATTGATGTGAGCGCTGTATTTGGGGAATTCGTTGAGGGACCCTCTTAACCGTCCGATTGACTAGTAGAGGGACTCACATACAACACTTTGGTGAAGTCCTACTTCGGGAGAACAGAGTTGTTATAATTCTGAAATCCCCGAATGTTGGAGCTGTGAAATAACGTGAACCACAGATCTAGGGGTGCCTCAGGATATTCCCTAGCTATGGATCTATGCCAAGGTCATCCCAGTGTTGACCACTTTGGGAGAAAGGGGGTGGTAAGCAGGCGAAACACTTGAACATTGAATTTGTGAAGTGAAAAGGGTCATAGATATGAGGACATTTCGATATCTCCCACGACCATTAGATCTAGACCGTGGTCAGCCCGACGTTGACCACTCTGGGAGCAAGGAGGAAGTCACATAGCGCATCCTTGGAATGCCAAAGCTATGAAGTAATGGAGGCTGTAGATCATAGGATATATGTGGAATCATCTCGACCATAAGATATAAGGGCATCATAAGGCTATCATTCTGGAGTGACATGCCACGTTGACGTCACCCAAGGTGACGTGGGCCCATGTTTGACATGCCACATGTCACCTGGATTCAGATGTTTTGCAAATCCTATATGCCCATTAAAACATGACATGTCTCACCCACTATAAGGACTGTGTGTCATATCTTCCTTTCCACGTGTATCCCATGGCACATATTTGCTTGGCCTAATGGTGGGTGGAGTACTCAAGACCCACCTGTCCTTGCCTCTATGTTTAATGTGCCACCATGTGCAAGGGTGGACCCTTCGGGAGTCTGAGACTTTGGGAATCTCAGGGTTTGGGGTGCAGTGTCCTAGATAAGCTAAAAGGCCTGAAGATCGGAGCCACGTGGTGAGATTTTGGGCTCCTTCGGGAGTTTGGGATTTTGGGACTCCAGAGGATTTGCACGTAGGAAGGAAGAGGGGCTTTTAGCACCAAAGTGCCAAACGTCGAACTCCCCTATAGCTTATGTGTTAAATGAGAATCAATTCCTACCATTGGATTGGACGGTGGATGATTTTTCATCATGGATGTAGGAATTTGGAGATGGTATGGATGAAATGGACCCATGTGGGCGCCACATGGCCCTTGATTAATAACACCCAAAGATATTTGAGAGGCTATAACCTATAATCCAGAGCTTAGATTTGAGCATGGTAGAAGTTGTTAGAAACTTATGGGTGAGTAGAAGAGGATGAAGACCTCGGATAGAGGATTTGAGACCATTAAATTAGGAGAAAAATTTATTCCCTATCCATAACAAGGGTACCTAGGGGTCGGGTGTGTTACAAATTGGTAACAGGGCAGGCAACAACACTTGGCCTACTTGGGATCATGAACGAGTCACTTAAAAATCTTATTAGAGACCCTTTAAGGGTAGCACCCTATATTACACCATTCCTAAGAGGCTTATTTAAACCTCTACTGAAGAGAGGAATGAAACTTTCTACTATTGTTATATGTTTTTAAAAAAATAATTCTTTGAACTGTGTGATGTTCATAAATTAGTAAATGATTAACCAACAAAAAATGTTTTATCAACACTCAATATGTCAGTGGATAGCAGGAAAAACCACAGTGTGAATGATGGTGACACACCATGAATTGGGGGAAAGATCCCACAATAGAGAGGAAGAATCTGATGAGAGGAGGGCGGTGGAAACCCCTCCAGATTTGGATGAAACTGTAAGAAGCCTCATGGAATAATTACTGAGTTGTAAATTTGACAATGAAAGGATGATAAAAGAGAAGGAAAACAAAACTGAAATTAACGTAGTCCTACTGCAAATCTGATCATATATACAAAGTCAGTTGCAACATGGACCAACAGCCAGTCATGTGGACATACATCATACTAAGAAAACCCAAATTCCACTTGAGATATGAAAGCATGGCTCTGAAAGTGGCCAAAAAAGGAGAAGCACCTCAAAGAAGTCTCAACATGGAGTTAAGAGACACTCATCAGAACAATCTTTTGGTGAGGAAACTGACAACTCCAAGGGATCTTCTAGTAGAAAACATAGTTCACATTCCCAGAGGAGAAGAAAGAAAAGGAAACATTCCAAGAGTCATGACCCTGAAGAGCTTAATAAATCCAAACCACCCACTTTTGATGGAGATATTAAGAATGTGGATGAAGACGAATTTTGGTTGCTTGGCTTGAAGAAGTACTTCGGATTTTATGACTACACTGAAAACTTAAAGGCTTGAATAGCCATTTTCAATATGAATGGAAAGGCCTCCATTTGGTGGGAGGACCTTAGGAATGTGAAAGGAGTCCATGAGAAGGACCTGTCATGGAAACAATTTGAGAAATACTTCAAGAAGAAGTATATATCAAAGAAATAATTTGATGGGAAGACCAAGGAGTTCTATTAATTTAAGTTAGGACAACTCACAATAGATTAATATATCAACAAATTCCTTGAGTTGATAAGGTATGTGCCCTACATAAAGGATGAAAGGTAAAAATGCAACGATTTATTAGACATATCCTCTACACAGATATATATTCCGCACCCCATCTTCAACATAGACATATCGTCCACACAGATATATCTTATGCACCTCTACATAGGTATATCTCACGCACAGCCGATAAAACACAACGAACTTCAATAAAACACACTAGTTTCATTATGCATGAAGCATACACTATTAAGCAACAAACTTCAATAAAACAAATTAGTTTCATTATGCACAAGGCATACACTATGAAGCAAGAAGAAGAGGAACTAATTCCACCTAAATATTAATATTTATTTTACACACATAAAAGAGTTACATAAAACAAATTTATATTTTTTATAATTAACAAACATTAACACTAATGTATTTTAACTTTTTAGATATCTCAATGGTTTTACATATATACATATATTAAAAAATAAGTATATAAGGTTTTAAGTATATCTTCGACACATACATATCATTCGCACATATATATCTTCCACACCTCCACACAAGTATATATGTTGTAGGATAAATATACCCTGCAGTAGTTACCTCCCTTAAGCTCTTCCTATACCTAAGATAGAATAGAGATGCAAGATAAATACTTTCCTAGATCTAAATCATATATGAAAATATATACAAGATAAGAGGATGATAAGCATACCAGATACTTCAACGGTTGTCCTTGCATGCTCCTTGGTTGTTGGCTCCTTTGAAGATATCCTTCACTTTCATTAACACGGGTCTCCAGACATAGGAGAACAAACAAATACCTATCACAAGATCAAACATAACATGTATAAAACATAGATATAATAATATATCACAAAGACATGAAAATGTTAACTCTCTATGAATATTATGATCACCATATACAATCAATTAGAGGGGAAAATCATGTGCATCTTCTATTAATAAGGAAAAATCTTACAACTTGCATACAAATATCTTGATGAAGCTTCTCCCAATTTCCTTCCCCAAGCTCTGTAATCAATATGACATTATAAGTTTACTCTATCTTTCCCTCCCTTTTTCCCATGATAAACCCTCAATATATAGGATGAAAGAGATGATATGGTGGATAACTCTTAGACACTCAAAATAACAAGCTTATCAAGGTCGAATTACAAGAAATATAAGCTTGATCCCATCTTGTTGTAACCATTCCTAATTTGAGAGTAACATAATCGATCGCGCCTTGCATTCCTGCAGGGTGCGACTGGTTGTGATTTTCAAGAGAGCAAGGAACGACCATAAATTTGGATGATGATCTGTAAAAGGATAGCTCACAACCAGGAAAAAGGATGGTGTATACTCAAGGGAAAAGTGATGTAACTCAGTGTTTCATCCTATTAAACTCTAGAGAATATCTATCAGGAAATCAGGTGGAAAACAATTGTATAATAGATGCCCCCTAAAGTATGAGGTCAGAAGAGGTGTATGATGTCCGAAATAATTTACGAACAAAATTTTTGGAGCTTGAGGCAAAGGAATATGGGAAGAAGCTAACATCTGTCCTGCAAAAGAAGAACATCCTTGAGGCAGGCATACCCATGCTCGGTAATATAAACTAAGCATAGTCAAAAAAATCAGTACACCATGGATCCATGCATAGTGCAACTGACTAGATCATGAACATGAAAGAATACATTGTGGATCCATGTCACAATTGAAAATATAGCCATAACCAAGTACAAATGTGGATCTATGTGACAGTTTAAAAATCATTCAGATGACTCGATGTCCAATTGATCTCTTAAATTACTTATGAAATACTCCATCGCAACTTGGGAGAGGATGTTTTAAAGGAATGTTGTGGTCCCAACCCAAGGTCTTCATCTCAAACCTCGAAATGGTATGAATCTACAACACACGAATAGATGAGTTGATGTCAAGCATGCTAGAAACTGTCTAATTACCAATCATTAATGGATATCATTAATAAATGCGAGGGAATCCATCGATGATGATTATGGACCCCAAGATACCTAGTACAATATAGAAAGTTTGAATAGATGAGTTGTAGTTGAACACTCGTAGATTCATTTAGTAGGAGCCTGATCCAGGTGGATATTGGTGGCCACCCACCTATTCCAACTGGCTCCTCTTGAGAGTTTCTTAGTTCAACACGTTCTTTTGTACTTTTTCGAATTGTGGGATCTACACTTTCATGGTTGTCTTAATCCATACACATCTTCCAGGTGGATACTGGTGGCCTCCCACCTAATCCAACTAGATTATTTTTTATGTTTTCATGTCAACACATCTTTCTGTACTTCTAGGGCCATTTTGGGGCCCTAATCAGTGTTTTTTTGGCTTTCCATAATCAAACTATAGACAGAGTCAAAGTTTAAAGAAATATTGTGTAGTTCTTGAAAAGACCTTTCCAATGAGATATCACACGCCTAAAACAAAGTTCATATGAAAAATTTACGACCCCGGGAAGTTGAGGTACCAACTTACCCATTGGGGCCCACATGACTTTTGGCATTTCACCACCTAGGGTTAGGTTCTTGGATTTCTAGGGTTTTGGAATTCACGGGTAATGTTAAAAAGGTTTATGGAGCCTCATTGTAATCATTATGCTCAGATGGATGCATGTAGCAGCCACATCTCTTCTCGAAGATAGCTACCACCATTCGAGCAAGTTGTTTTAGTTCTACATTTTTACAGTTTCAGCCTATTTCATTTATTCAATAGAATATATTGTTCACTAGATATTTGTGTTTTTCTTCATATCTCTGTGTTTATTTTCTGTTAATCAGTTTGTTCCTCTCCTAAATCCATATAAGTGGTATCAGAGCGGTCTTATCTTCATTTATTTTTCTTCGTGAATGTCGTCGACAAGATCTAGGTACAAGAAGTTGGGACTTGAGCCAGTCGAGCCTTTGCAAGATCGGTCATACCAAGCCTGACAAAAACCCATGGGGGATGAAAATAAATATGATGGAGCAAGAGATCCTTTTAAAATGTTGCTCGAGGAAGCCCTTGCGTGATAAAGGAATGAAATTATGGACAACTTTGCACAGATCCTTTGGTGGTTGCCCACAGGAGAAGCATCTTCATCAAGAAGCCATGAAACCCCCTTCATGGTATAGGTAAATTTTGATATTCCATCATTTGAAGGACTGATAGATGTAGATGTTGTAGATAAATGGTTGAATCTATTTGAAGGGTTATTTTCGGTCCACAATTTTTCTAATTGAGAAAATATTACTTTTTCACTCCTCAAGATCGTCCCCCATGTTAAGGACTGGTGGGACACTTACCCTAAGAAAAGGACCATAGAGGAATATGAAATATTTGCGGTCTCCCCTACATGGGGTTCCTTTCGGGATGCCATTAAAGAACAATACTACCCTGTTGGAAGCTATGAGGACCAGTACACTAGATGGACCACCCTACGTTAGGAAAGGGACCATACAATACTAGATTTCACCAATATTTTCCATACCCTACGTACCAAATTGGGTATCAAAGACTCTAAGTGAAATATGGTGCTAAAATATTGCGACTATTTTCATAGATACATTCAAACATAAATGGATTTTTTGGACATCACATCATTGGGTATGGCTTCTAGATATGTTTTCAAGATCGAGCATAAATTTAAGCAGAAGAGGTGAAAGTTTGGATCTACAAACTCCTCACAGATGAAGCATGAAAAATGCAACCCCAACCCACACAACAAGGAATAGAGAAAAGATGTCCAATCTCAGGACAACCAGTCCAAGACGCAACACAAGAAGGGTAATGAGAAGATGAATAAGGACACGGGAAAATGCTATGAACACCATAAAATCCCTTAGAACAACACCGAAGAATGTCTCTCCAAGCAGTCACTCGTGGCTGAGCTGAAGGCTTCCAAGTCAGAGGTTGATTCTGAATCTGAATCAAATCCAGAAGGAGGTAAGTGGATTATTTATGTTGAACCTAGTGCCATTGCCTCTACCACCAAAGTCCAGCCAAGCGAACCAGAATAACTAGAGGAAGTGGAATGCCTCTTTCACTCACATGTGTGGGTAAAGGGGGCTCCAATTCATTTCATTGTTGATAGTGGTAGTCAGAAGAACTTGATCTCAGAAGAGTTCGTCAAGCGGTTGGACCTGTCGATGACACCACACCTATAGCCCTACACCACTAGTTGTCTTCACCAAGGAAGAGATCTATGTGTCAGCTAATAGTTTCGTCTTCCCTACGGCTTCAATCCTTTCAAAGACGATGTATTGTGTGATATTTATCCCCTTGAAGTTTGTGATGTTCTTTTATTATAACCATATTTGTGTAAGAGTCATGTTGTGTATGAGTCTAGACTCTGCACTTTTATTATTACTTTGGGTAAACAATTGTACATGTTACCAAAGGTAGCGCCACCTACTGCTATTTATTTAATCTCTACTAAGAAATGAAGTAAGGTCATTTCACATACTGGGAAGTTCGTCTTCTTTGTGATCCTTGCTCACAGTAAGAAAAAGGTCGTTTCCACATCCGCGACCTCTACATAGAGCCTCTCTTTGCATTAGAAGCAAGTGGACAGGATTGTGGAAGAGTATAGAGACATCTTCTCCTCACCCACCAGGGTATCGACGCACTGCCAAGTCAAGCATCCAATTGATCTAACCCCCTGCACAAATTTTCCTAATGGACCATTCTATCATCACTCGCTGATGGTAAATGAAAAATTCAATCATTGTATCCAAAATCTTCTTCAAAAGGGGCACATCAGACCCATTTCCTCCCCTTGCGGAAGCCCGATTGTACTAGTGCAAAAGAAGGACGAGACCTGACGGCTCTACATTGATTATAGAGAATTAAACAAAATCTCAACTAGGAACCATGATCCAATTCCCATAATTGATGACCTTCTTGACCAACTCAAGGGGAAAAATTTCTTCACCAAGATTGGCCTAAATTATGGCTACCACTAGGTTCCCATCGAACCAATTGATGTATGGAAGACAACCTTCGAATCTAAATAAGGTCTCTTAGAATGGTTGGTCATGCCCTTTGCCTTAACAAATGCACCAACCACTTTCATGAGGTTGATGGATGATGTATTGAGACCCTTCACCAAATCTTTTGTGGTGGTATATTTGGATTACATCCTCATCTTCAACATAACATGGGAGGAGCACATGTGGCATATTCAATAGGTTTTGAGCACTATGCGACAACACAAGCTATATGAAAACTTGGAAAAGTGCACCTTTGGCATGAACAGGGTCCAATACTTGGGCTACATTGTTGATGATCATGGGGTACATGTTGATCCTACTAAGATCCAGGTCATTCATGACTAGCTAGCCCTGAACACACTAACCGAGCTTCAGAGCTTCTTAGGATTGGCCAACTTCTACCTACGATTCATGTTGGGATTCTCTCATATTGCATGGGCCCTCAGCCAAGTGACCAAGGGAGGTGGCAGGGAAATATTCGCGTGGGGGAAGGAACAACAATGAGCATTTGATTATTTGAAGCATCGCTTGTGCTCAACTCCAGTACTCTCCTTGATAAATATGCAACAACCATTTGAGATTGATACTGACGCATGTAACTATGTTGTAGGCATAGTTCTCACTCAGAATAGTCATCTGGTGGCATACCATAGTGAGACACTTTCAAATACTATCTGGAAATATTCCACCTATGACAAGGCAATTTATTCCATTTTACAAGCCCGTCGTCAATGGAAACATTACGTTCTAAAAGACAATCATCCACACAGATCACAAGCCTCTATAGTTCATACAGACATAGGGGAAGTTGTAAAACAATTTCCATCAGAAGTGGTCCAACTACCTGCAACAACTCCATATCAACATCAAGTATAAGACAGGGAGCACAAATCGTGTAGTTGACTTCCTCAGTTGACCTCCTATGGTTGCACTGACCACCGTTCTCCATTCCTGTGGACATGAGGCATATCAGTGGTCCCAACTTTATCAACAAGATCCGTACATCGCCACCACCTATTATCTCTTGGGTACATGTGTGAATGCCACTGATTTTAACATAAACAAATTGTTATGCCATCTGGGCCATCTCTATGTTCCTGCAAGCGAGTGTGCAAAGATGATTTTTGAAGCTCACTACAATCGGATGGAAGGAAATTTTGGCATGGAGAAAATTGTGTTCATTCAACATAAACATTTTTATTGGCCAAAACTTCGACAGGACATCAACAAGTATATCATATCTTGCACTACCTGTTCCATTTCCAAGCTAACCATCAAGAAGCAAGGATTATACATCCCTCTTCCTACACTGGAGAAGCCTTGGGAATCCATCTTTATGGATTACATGTATGACCTTCTATCCACCAAGCAAAGCAATGATTGTGTATTTGTGGTAGTTTATCGGTTTTCGAATATGGCCATCCTCACAGCCTACAAGAAGAACATCATAGCGGCAGATACTGCCAAGCTCTTCTTCGAACAAGTGTGGGTCCATTTTGGGATACCGCATACCATCATATCTGACCGGGACAGTAGGTTCCTTAGAAAATTTTGGTCAAGTCTCTGGTCACTGTTGGACACCAAGCTCACTAAATCCATTTCTTTCCACCCCCAAGCCGATGGCCAAACAAAGGTTGTCAATCAGATGATTATGCACATCCTACACATGTACAATTCTAAGCATCTGTGTACATGGGATAAGATTCTCCCCTATGTTTAGCATAGTTACAACATGGCTCTCCATAGATCCACCATCCATAGCCCATTTCAGGTGGGGTTGGGATTCCAAACCCTTGGTTCCCATTGATGTTGTACTACCTCTTGCAACCACACAGATAAACACTTTCCATGTTTAGTCTCAAACCGACAAAGCCACCGGATTCATTGAGTGGATTTAACACATCTTCCTATAGGTCCATGAGATTTTACAGAAATCCAATGCTAAGTACAAACAACGCAATGATCAACATAGGGTACCACAACATTTTTAGGTGGGAGACAAGGTCTAGTTACATTTGCAGAAAGAGCATCTTATAGGGCCCCATCAGAATCTCTGACCACTTCGATATGGGCATTACACTATCACCAAGGTTGTGGGTAGAAATGCTTTTGAGCTCAACACTCCATCCTTCCTTGGCTTGCACCTAGTGTTCAATGTGGACTTCCTCCAGCCATATTTTCCACCATTATTGGACACCTCCAAGATCATAGAAAATATGACACCAATAGATCTCAATCTTGACTGCATGGAACAAACATCCACTGATTAGATAGTGGACGCACAGGTCAAGGGAACTCACCAGCAGAGGATCCATCTTTATCGTGTTGTCAAGGAAGGGAATATCCTACACCAAGGAAAGTGCCTCACCCAAAGCCAAATTCAACAAAAGTCTCCTCACCTAATGGGGAACTCAACGCAATGGATACCATTGATTCCTAAGGGGGGAGGACTAATCCAGGTGGATATCGGTGGCCACCCACCTATTCCAACTCGCTCCTCTTGATAGTTTTTTAGTTCAATACCTTCTTGTGTACTTCTTTGTAATTGTGGGTTCTACACTTCCAAGGTTTTCTAAAGCCCTACACATCTTCCAAGTGGAGACTTGTGGCCTTCATGTTAGCACATATTTTTGTACTTCCGGGGCCATTTTGGGCCCCTAAACAATGTGTTTTTGTCTTGCCACAATAAAACTATATATGGAGTTAGAGTTTGATGGCGTAATGTGTAGTTCTCAAAAAAACCTTTCCAACATGCTATGACACACCTAAAACGAAGGTTGTATGAAAACGTTATGACCCCAGGAAGTTGAGGTACCAACTTACCCATCGGGACCCACATGAATTTTAGCGTTTCACCTCCTAAGGTTAGGTTTTTGGATGTCTAGGGTTTTGGAATTCATGAGTAATGTTAAAAAGGCCTCTAGAGCCTCATTGTAATCATTCTTCTCAGACAGATGTATGTAGCATCCACATCTCTTCTATGAAATAGCTACCACCATTCGAGCAAGTTGTTTCAGTTCTATAGTTTTATAGTTTCAACCTATTTCATTTATTCAATAGAAAACATTGTTCACTGGATGTCTATGTTGTTCTCTATATCTTTGTGCTTATTGTCTGTTAATCATTTGTTATGATCCTAAATCTGGATCAGAGATAATGATTTAAACCCACTACTAGAAATGCGAGAGAATTTTCCACTGATGTTTGCAAGACCCAAGGTACTAACTGGTTTCTATATTTTGATCCTAGATAATGATTTGGTGTCAACATGACAAAATCCTTCAAAGGAGGGTGTTGATGTATCCCCCATCAATCGACATGAAATAGAAAAAGGTATATGGTGTCAAACATAGAGCATAACTAACTTAGGGATGATTGAGATAAATAGGATGAAAGACTGGAAATGGTCGACATGGAAAAACTTCCCTTAAACAAAACAACACGAAAAATAACTTGAATTGACAACATTGACTCAATAATGACCAAAGCACTCTCCATGGGAGACTAGAAGACAGAATATAAAAAAATTCAAGGAAATGGTAATGATTCAGAGGCAATGGATAACCCAATTTTGAAACATGGATGTAAAACAAGTGTGTTGTTCAAGGGTGATTTGACAGACGATTGCCATTTGTGAAGATGACTATACTGAAAAACCATCAAATTTCCCCCCACCATGAATGACAAGTACCCCTTTTTTATTTTACGATCTTGAGGAGAATAACAAATGATCAATATAGTTCATCTTCCACGAGTCCCTCATCACATGTTTAACGAACCTGACGAAGGAGGGGTTTGATCCCATATGGGTCCTTCAATGTAAAATTTTACGAGTCCAAAGAAGGTAAAATCAACGATCTTTTCACATTTAGAGAGTTTGAAAAGAACTTAAAGAAGACTCCAAGGGTATTTTTTTCATAAATTTACTCCCACGAGCTCAAAAAAGTATAAAGAAATACAAGGGATAACTCTTCTAGCCAAGGTTGACTAGAGTATTCCTTTTTTGTAATTAGTCCATCTAGTCCGAAAAAATGCTTAAACTTACACCGAATAGACGTCCTTTCAAATCCATTTAACGAGTGTGAAAGGAAACAAGCTCACTCAACAATATTTTCATGTTTAGGGAGTCTGAAAAAAGCTTAAAGGAGACTCCAGGGTGTACCTTTGTCATGGTTGGTTACCGAACGCGAAAAAGGGGTAATAGTAAGCTCGGATGGAGAGAATGAGTGGGTTGCAATGAAGTTCCAGGTGCATGGAACATGAATTAAGAAATGTATTGCAAAAAAAAAGAGAAACGACAAATGATGACTAGTCATAACATCAATTCTCGTCCAGGGGTGTTGTAAAATGGGAGAAAATAGATGGATAGTGGTCAAGCATCATTGTGATGTGATAAGAAATGGAAGAAAATGGCGATGTAGAAACAATAAGTAGAGAGACAAAAAGAATGATAAAGTGAAACCATTTAAAACAACAAAAATGGTGGGAACCCCCTCCAGGAAGGCTTGAACCAAAGGTATAGTGCTTGCAGTATGGTTGGTTAATAATGGAAATAGGGAAATGCAGGGAAAAACCTATCCCGATATTCTAGGTTAGAGACACGTACCTCAAGTTCAAAATATGTCCCCATGTAAAAAAACTTCCCTAGAATCTTGTCAACACATGAAAACTAGATTCCAGGGTCAAATCACATAGTGAAATATCAAAAAGAAAATGTTTTTAGATTGTTTGGATATGACGTACACAAAAAAAAAGTAACTCACACCACAAACCTATGTACAAGACACTACACATATTGATAATTTATGTAAAGTAGATCCCATTTCTAGGCTTATACCAAGGATATTTTTCATAATCGATGAACTCATGAGCCATTATTGGCATCATATGGCTCACCATGTCGGGGCCATGCCACATAGGGAGGAATTTCTAGATACAAAGATACTCATCATGAGTGGTTTTGTGAGCTATGGAAGATCCTTGATGGGATCCATTAAAACACGGGGGGAGTGAAAAACACAAATCTTTGACGAGAGGGATAGTAAAACATTTAGTGGTGAGTTCTGAAAATGAAATCCGAGGAAGAAAAGGGTTAAGACTAGGGGTTTCACTGGATTCCCCAGCAAATCCCTCTAGTCTAGGATAAAAAATCATCGCGTTAAATATCATCAATTTCAAATCGAGAAGAAGGATGTTGTGATGATTCTCATCCTCTCTGGGATTATCAATAGAATCCATGATTTCCAGGATGGCCTCTTTTGAAGGTAACTTAGTATCTAGGAAATCATGTGAAGTGAGAGAGTCAACAACATATACGGGCGGAGTAGGTTGATCACACTCCATATGACGATGGAGTTGTTGACTAGTATCAAAGTATGTTGATGGGATTGTTGAATTGAAAATATCGACTGTGGTGAGAAGGATGGATGCTCCACATGATTCAACATCCTCAGGATGAGGTATCACCCAAGGATCAACAGACCCAAGGGATTCACTGGTAGATGAGAAAATCATGTTGATAGGAACGATATGGGTAGTTTCAGGTGCAAGAAGGAGGAATATCCCCATAATATATGGATATTTAAACATACCTATATCGACACTCTCGTGCCCCCTATAATAATTAGATACAAAAGGCATGTTAGTGCTAGGATTAGCTTGCAATTTGGGTGTGCAATAGTTGAGTTGGTTGATGGTAACTATTTTTCCTTGATGGGGAAAACATATGACGCAAAAGACAATGGAAGCAACATCCTTCATTCCATATAACTAAGTGTGACCCAAGAGAATATTATAATCGAGTGTGGAATCCACCACTTCGACTTCTATGGAGATAGCCTTGCCCCCAAGCTTGATGGGTAAGAAAGTGAGAATTCTGTGAGGTTTGAAATAATGTCCATAAAAATATTTTAGGATGGTTGGACATGTGGTGAGTTGTTGAGAACCAAGGGATTTCCAACATGACAAAGACATAATTCAAGTGGATTCTCCTTCGTCGATCATTGTACAAAATATAATCTTTTTCAAACAACCAACTGTGATTTTCAACGCTTGTTGGTGTGAAAGACATGACTCACTTTGTTCAGTGTCAAAGGAAATAATGTTTGACTTCAAAGTGTCGATTCCCCTTATGGAAGATAGAAAGGATTTCCACTTTGAAGTATAGTTTTGCAATACTTCGAATTCCGACATGGCACATGGTGCCTGGGAGATATCTTTCACTATGATATAGTGTTGAGCTGCTTTGACATTCAGACTATGGGTAGTCTGTCAAAGTACCCATTTTGGAGGGCAGATTGAAGATTCAAAAATTGGTTTCTCTAATCTGAGAGGGCCATTGGGTGGTGTAGTCAATGGAGGATCCTTAGATGAAGTTTCCCCTTCTTGGGAGTCATAGTTCTTCTCTCTGGTGGATAGTGCCACCTTAGATTTAACCATCATAATATTTTTGGTTGAGGACTCTACATTGCCCCTGGGTGGAGGTGTAAGAACTTGTGTGACCATTTGTTGTTGTTGGGGGAGGGGAAGGATTGGTTAATATCATTGGTTGGGAAGGAGATCCCCCTCAATCTAGGTATTGATGAACTTCGGCAAGGCAAGGGAAGTATTTGGTGAAGTGGTCCTCCTTATATACCATGCAAGGATATTTTACCTTCTTTTTTTTTTCCCTCTAGCATTGGGATCTTGGGTGTTTGTACTCTCCTACTTGTTATAATATTTTTTGGATTTACCCTTGTTTTTCTTCTTTCCTTTATATTGTTGAGATGAAGCAGATTGAACTGCATTCACCTCGAAGGTTTGTGAAAGAGAGGGAGTAGATTTGGTATTGGCACTATTTTTGGATGAGGTTGGGGTGGAGGTTGTATGTCCTTATTTCCCAGTCGATTGGGTCACAGACTGTAGTTTTATGGAGCCTACCATGACATCAACATGGGCTCCCAGAGCTCATTTTGATGGATCATTCAGTGGTCGAGGAGCATGAGGGATCATATCATAAAGCGTTCCAGATTGGGAATATACTAGATCTAAATATTGAGCATGAATGATCACCTTCTCCTCGGTGACAACACCTCCCATACTGACAACTGTAGAAATGGGTGGTAGGAGAGAATTTGTGAACCAATTTTCTATGAGTTGGTCTGGAATTGGAGCTTTAATAAACCGTCGTCACCATCTCCATTCATGGATATGATATGATAAAACATATGAGTGGAGGTGGATTTCCTAAGAGATTTTAAAATCTCGATATCAATCTTATGCCAAATTGGCAATTGGAAATGAGTCGAAAATTCCATAGAAGAGAATTAAAGTCGACAAAGGATTTTCACGACAGCTCAATATACCATTTTTCTGCTGAACTTGTAAGCACTCTCTAGAAAAGTCTTAATCAAATGCAATCGTCCATCAAGGGTTAGAAGAACACCAAATATGGAAGGACATTACATGGTTTTTAAGATATTCTCCAGGATTCCCATCGAACTTCGGGATGTCAGAGGGTAGTTTGGTAGGGATGGGTGGCTAGAATGGGGCATGTTATATGGGATCGTTTTTCAAACGCAACAAATTCGACGGATCTAATGTAGCCAAAAAATCAAGTTGTCAATTTGGTTGTGAATACTGGTAGTGTAGATGTGGCATCGAGGTACTAGTAGGACCATATACAGGTTATGACGGAATTGTAACACCTGTTGGTCCTCCCATATATTGTTGTTGATGGGGTTGGGGAGTAGGAAGCATGGGGTTCATGGTTTGAGTGGGAAAGTCTCCTTGTAGAGGGATACCTGTCGTATTAGGCTGACCTTAAGGAGTGTTTACAACTCTCGGATACGATAGTCCTGTATAAATCCCTATAGGGCATGCTAGAATGGTTTGCCCCCAGGTTTTAGGTTTGTTTCCAATAAGAAATTGTCCTGGTTGGTTTCCAATAAGGGATTGACCCCAAACTAGTTGTTTCCCCACAGCTGGAGGTTTCCCCCGACTGGTTGTTACCCCCAAGGTGGTTGTTTCCCCCATGTTGGTTGTTTCCCCATAGCTGGAGGTTTCCCCCCAGCTGCTTTTTTTCCCCAAGGTGGTTGTTTCCCCCATGTTAAATATTTCCCTATAGTTGAGGGTTTCCCCCCAGCTGTTTGTTTCCCCCATGTTGAAGAGAGCCTTGTAGCTAATGGTTTCCCCCCAATGGGAGGTATAGAATAAATTCCCATCTTAACAGTTTATGTAGGATGAACAATTGGTGTGAATTTCATTGGGTTACCTACTTGACTAGAAGGGGGGGGGAAAAGCTATTTGTCACAGGGCTCGAGGAAGTAGCATTGTTGGCCACTTGACTATATGGAAAAGGTATAAACGTCCAAGTAAAGTACTTGGAGTATACATATGTGTAGTTAGAGAGGAAAGAACATAAGTTTTTTCCATAGGCTGTTGTGACGAGGTAACATGGGTCAACGATGTTCCCCACAAAAGATAAGTTCCAGGGGTAGTGATGTGTTCCAAAGAAACTATCTCAGGATAAAGTGGGGGTATCACTAATCCATATGTATAGTTAGGTATTTTTGCATCCATGCCAAAGGATCTCCTACTGTACATATCAGGGGGTAAGCGATAAGAAGAAAAATAATCAATAAAACGTTTTGAAGGAAGCTCAAATAGTAGTGGGTTATAAAGACTAATAAAAGGAGGATTTGCGGGAGGGACACAACATTCCTCAGGGATTTCAACCTCCCCTTCAGCATGGTCACTCAGGGGAGCTACACTCCCAATTTTAGAATAAACCTCTTCGTTGATAGTTCCTTCATTTGAAGGGTTGTGTGGGAGCTCATGTTCTTTAGGTTCCAACCCCTGCATTCATCGATATCTTCAGAGACCTTGGTCAACCATGGTTAAAGTGTAATAGAAATAATGATCCATAATACCAACTACAAATGTAGAAAGAACACACCCCTAATAAATATAAAGGTAATCAACCAAGAAAACAATAAGTTAAAAGATCTTCCGAAGATGGGATATCAAGTCGTCAGCAAATATATGAGCAATAGTTACGATAATCTTCACATAGCAATTCTCTAGGATGCAAGTAAGAGCTCACAGGAAAATGTCCTCTTAGTTCGTCAAAGCTGAGATGGAATGTTTTCCGCAAGTACCACAAGGAATCCCCCTTGTAGTCACTTGTGTGGCTACCTAGGACAGGTCACTAAGGTTACCACTTCACAAAAATGTGGTCAAGAGGAACAATCATCAATCAATACTATCGTGTGGGCGGGGAATACTAGGTTAAATCCTAGCACCCAAAATTTCAAGAATGTTGGAGTTACACTTGGGATGTCTATATCTCGAAACCCCCAATACATGAAGTAGTACCACTAGGAAAATGGAGAAGGGATATCTCAACCACTTGCATAGCTTGACCTAGTGCTTAACTCACATGTGAGGCGAGATTTTCCAGAACCAGTTTTGTTACTAATGTTTTTTCGCTCATTAATTGTCCTATTTTGATTTAGTGGCCTTGGAGAATTTACTCACTTTACCCTAATCCAAAGGCCCTATCTTTACACTATTGTTGGTGTGCTATAAAATGAAAAATATCTAATCAATTTTATTAAGCACGTTGGTTAATTTTAATGGATTTTCCTTACTCAAAAGGGTGTATGAAGATGCAATTGATGCAAATTTGTGACCAATGATGAATGACAAGGTGCGACCAACCACTAAAAGGTGTGACTCAGATGATTTGAATCAGATGCAAATGAAGCCATATATCTCAGATCTGGAAATGAACCCTTTCAAATAGACTCGAAAAAGACTTAGGGGCAGAATGAAAATCGAGGCTTAAAATAGGGAAGTATGTTGAGAATATGAATTCAAAAGTTGAGAAGGAAAACTAAATAAAATTCCCCAATGGATTCGTCAGTCTGTTGTAGGATAAATGTACCCTGCAGGAGTAACCTCCCTTAGGCTATTCCTAGACCTAAGATATAATAGAGATTCAAACAAAATACTTTCCTAGATCTAAATCATACATGAAAAGATCTACAAGATAAGAGGATGAGAAGCATACCCGATACTTCGACGATTGTCCCTACATGATACTTGGTCGTTCGCTCCTTTAAAGATATCCTTCACTTTCATGAAAACGAGTCTGCACACTTAGGATAAAAAAACAACACCTCTCATGAGATCAAACTTAACATGTATAAAACATAGATCTAATAATATATCACAAATACATGAAAATATTAACTCTCTATGAAGATTATGATCACCATATACAATCAAGTAGAGTGGAAAATCAAGTGCATATTCTATTAATAAGGAAAAAATCTTACAACTTACATACAAATAGCTTGATGAAGCTTCTCCAAATTTCTTTTCCCAAGTCCGTAATCAATACGACATTATATTTTTACTCTATCTTTCCCTCCATTTTTCCAAGAGAGGCCCTCAATATATAGGATGAAAGATATAAGATGGTGAATAACTCTTAGACACTCAAAATAGAAAGCCTCTTGAGGTTGAATTATGATAAATAAAAGCTTGATCCCATTTCGTTGTAACCATTCCTAATTTGAGAGTAACAAACTCAGTCATGCCCTACATTCCTCTAGGGTGTGACCTGTTGACATTTGCAAGAGAGCAAGGAACAATCATCAATTTGGTTCATGATCTATAAAAGGACATCTTGCGACCAGGAAAAAGGATGGTGTATACTTAAAGGAAAAGTGACATAACTCATTTTTTCGGCCTATTAAACTCTAGAGAATATCCATCATGTAATTAGGTGGCAAATAATTGTATAACAATATCCCTCGCATAGTCAATAAAACATAACAAAATTCAATAAAACACATTAGTTTCATTATGCATAATACATACACTATGAAGCAACAAAATTCAATAAAACAAATTAGATTCATTATGCATGAGTTATACACAATGAAGCAAGAAGAAGAGGAACTAATTGCACCTAAATATTTTTATGTATATGCATGTTATCCCCTATCCTGGGGATAACTAAGTATATCATGTCTCGAGGCCCACAGGTCCTAGACATGGAGTGTCGAGATTTGGATGACTTGAGCATGGCCCCAAATGGACCCTCTTTTCTTTAATGCAACCCATTTATCAGCAACAACAATATCCCTCCCACCAGACTGGTCCTGAAGTAGCAGTAAGTATTGCTCCATGAAGTAATGAGTCTGGGTATCATGGTATGTGTCACTCTGATTATTGAAGCACTTGAATATGTTTCATTGAATTCTCCTTCATTTCATAATGTTTGCTTGGAAATTATGCTCTTTAACTTGTTCATACCTAGAAGGGGGACATGATGCCCTAGTAAGTTGATATCCCTTTAGGATGGGTTTCCACTGGGTGGGTCTAAGAAAGGTCATCATCCATTCCCTCCATACTTACCACTTTCCATGTTTATTCCTCTCATTTCCCCCCTACCTTTGTTTGGGCATTGGGATTTTCCACACTATGAAGGGTTGTACCTTGCCTTGTGAGAAGAAGGGGCTAAAGTCCCAGAGGGTAAAAGTATCTAGTAAGAGTTAAAAGAAAAATATAAAATTTTTTGAGATGCTTCGCCCAGGGATTCTAGACAAAGCAGTAAAAAAATTCTTAGTAAGAAAAGGGAACCCATAAGATAAATAAAAACGCAAGGTATTAGTTGGTGGATAGGAGGTCTCATCATGAGTCTGCCTATTATGACCATGGGCATGTAGCGGTATGACACTACCATCTATTTGGTCACCAAACCAGGGTAGTGGTGCTTGGTGGCATAGCCAAGAGAAAGGGGGTCTCATCACCATCCAACCTTCTCATCTCCATGAAATGTTTGTGGATAATGTTGTCACCTCTGGCCACCAAGCCAGGATAGTGTCCATCAACTCTTCCCTTGAAGCATAAAAACAAAAGATCAAAAGCAATGAAGTTAAGAATAAAAGGAAATGAACAAGATAAGAAAAAATGGCATCTATGACAAGGTGCAACTCGCCCTCTACAAAGGCACCCACAGGTAAGATTTACATTTCCCTATTATCACTACACCCCTTTCCCAAACACTACCCTACACCACCTCATACACTTACAAGACCTGGATTGATTCTCACCTGGGAAACACCCCAAACTTAAGGAGGATTAGCCCAATAGGACACCATGTGACCTTATCCAAACCTGGATTGTTAGATTGCATAATGTCTTTGAGAATTTGTGTGGGTAAATGGGGGTTTGATGCACATGTTTGGGTAATTTAATTATTGGATGTGATTTACATGTTATGATCCATGTGACTTATGAACCCCTAGAGGGCGTACTTGTTGTTGTAGGACCTTGCCCGGTGGATAGGTACACATGGGGGAATGATTAGCTCATACCTTCATGGGGATAAAATCCCACAAATGGATGTTGTAACCCTAGCCATGGGTAAGAAGACATCAGATATTTTCACTAGGAAGAAAGAAGGACGTCACCTTGGAGGCACCCTGGAAGACCTAGACCTAGGGGGATCTTTCTTTTCCACCTAGACATTGACCTTTGAGAGCCCATGATGTCACCATCATGACCCTGCATGTCATCCAGAGCTAGGGTTTTCATTTTGAGGGAAGTTGTGAGCAATTTGGAACACATGGGCATCATCCAGGGCCTTTGGAGGCTAAACGTTCAGCATCTAGAGCCCAACTTTCCACCTTAGGGGCTCAACGTCACCCTTGGAAGTGTTTTTAGATGATAATTAATTTTATTTATGTATAATTTGAATTTATTTGTAAATTGGCCAGGTTGGCCTTTATTTGACCGGAAATTAATTAAAGGTCAACAATTTTATATAAATAAACATAAAGCACACTCATTTTTGTCAGCACAACTCCTCACACAAGAGGAGAGGTCTGAAATTTTCACCTTAGAAGGGCCATTGGCTAAAATTTTGAGGCACACTCTTGTATAAGGATGATCTTTTTCAAGTTGGATCAATCTTGGAAGATTTTATGGTGATCTTGCATGGTATTTCATGATTATTCTTGGTGCAAGTAGGTAAAATATGCATTTTTTGTCATCTATTGAATGGTTTATGTATGGTTTTATTTCTTCATACAAGATTATGAAATTGCATGATATGCTTAATGCTTGATGTAAGGAACTTAAATTTCTACTTTCTTACTTTCTATTTGCCAAGATTTTCAATGAATTGATCTAGTAACTAGTGAAACCCTAGAGCCCTAGTTTCCTATCACTCTAAGGTTTTGACCTAGTTATATTTTCCTAAGTTCTTATCCCATAAGAAGCCTAATGAGAGCAAGGTGGTAGGGCCTATAATTGTCTACACCCTAGTATCTTGTTTTCTTGAGGAAAATGCATAGGGGGACTTAAGTTACTACTTCTCCTATGCATTCCTCTTGGAATTTTGTGCACTATCAAAATTGATTTGCAACCTTAGAAGAAGGCGTCCACTTGACTCCATAAGCCCTAGAAGGCACTAGTTCTAACCTCTATCATATTAAAGGATTGATTAAACACTCAAATTCTCTTCCTTGAAGTTTTTTCTAAATTCTACTAACCCACAACTAGACTAATTCATTAACTAACTTCTTGTTGTTACAAATCACTGCTACAACCATACTAATTCATGCTAATTTGTTGCATTCACCTACATAACTTGCACCTAGCTCACTCAGAAATTTCTTGTGACAATTGTCAGTCAATCTACTATATAAATGCTAAGTTTGCATGGTGTTTCCTTGCAATTTTGAGCACTAGAATTTGTTGTTGTTACAAAATATTACTACATACATCTAACTACAGAAAATTCTCTTTATAAGTGACATTAAATGTTAGCTAGATATTTCCAAATTTGCTTGCGACAATTAATTATCATTCATTCGAGTTAAAGCTACATTTTCTTGTCTTTTTCAAGCAATTTCAAGGAATATTTTTTGCGGCTATTACAAGATACTTATTGTTGTTGTAAACTATTACATTTCTACAATTTTGTATCATCTAGCCTACTTTTTGAAGGTTCGTGATCTTCAGAAGCACTAACATCATATTTTATACTTGAAATATGCCATGTTTTCTTTGTTGTCTTGTTTTGGGCAGGTACACTCCATTTTTACCATTGTTTCATCCCTTAAAGACCTTAAGAACATTTTGAGTTGAGTGACCAGTGAGAGGAGAGTTTTATTTCATCCTTTCCTTAGTCTTATCATCCCTTTAGGTCACTGGGGACGTCTCCCCTAGGGTAACTTTGATATACTCCTAAACAGAAAGGGGTTTCCTATTAAGGTGACAGTAATAGGTCACCCCCTATTATTTCAATATTGCATTGACTTGCCTTGGGCTTTAGGAAAGTTAATATTGTGTGATAACATGTTGGATTTATTGCCAGGGAACATTGTGTCAATATTCCTCAACAACACTTTTTCGGTAATCCTTTATCCAAAGACTTCTTTTCACAAAGCTTACCTGGTGACTCCACTTAGGGTGATTCCCTCATCCCTTTGATAATCCTTAAGAGGATATCTAGTGACTCCACTAAACATTTCCAAGGTCCCACCTTACTCTCAATTTTGTGTTATTTCCAAGTTATGGGATCATGGCGCCCCAAGAACAAGTGCATTCAACTATTGATTTCAAAAAATTTCAAGGATACTAGCATTATTTTGATACAAAATGGTTAACAACTCTCCAAGATTCAGAGGCCTCCCAATTACTCACATCATAGAATTCTTGAAGTATATAAGTGAGATAGAATTGGAAGGGGGGGATGTTCGGGTAAACTTGTTCATACTTTCTCTGCCATCTTTTTTGCAAGATTGGTTTAAGAGTTGTTGTGAAGATAGGGGTATATCATCTTTCCTAGACCTTATTAGTAGTTTTATTGAGTTTTTCAAACCACAATGCCAAACATATGAATATGCCTTTCAAAATCTCACAGTAGCCCTAGAGGACGAAGGATTCACCACAGAGATTGTGGAAGATCTCAAGGATGTGTACCATACTCAATACCAAGAACCCTCTGATATAGAAAGAGATATTTATGAAGAAAGTTGTCAACCCCTTGAAGAGGAACAAGATCTTTCCCATGATTCGATAGAATGTAGTAAATATTTAACTAAAGAAGTGAATTATGAGGATGAAGCATTAGTATCTAATCCTCTATTTGATGAAGCTCTCCAAGATCCTATCTCTCCTGCACAAGATGAAGAGAATGAGGTGATTCATTTTCCTTTCCATTTTTTTGATGACACTTTATTCTATGATACATAAGGTGAAGAAGTAAAGGAACCCTTGGAAGAGCTAGGTCCTTCATTTTTTGATGAAGACATGATTAAAGAGATGAGTTTTGGGGATGATGTGTTGAACCCTCTTCCATTTGATGGAGTCATCCAAGCCATTGACACTCTTGCACAACAAGAAGTGAATACGGTAAGTTATTTCCCTTTCCAAGATTTTGATGATGCTTTATTTTATGATTTGGAAAGTGAAGAAGTACTAGAGGATCCCTTGGATGCATTAAATCCTTCATGTTATGGTAAAGGTAGTGACATGGTTGATAATATCGATGAGTTCAGACATGTTGGAAGATGTAAGTGGGATGTGATTGGTTCTAATGAGGATCCCATTTATGATATGGAAGTATATCTGTGAATGTTTCCTTTACAACAATCCTATGATGTTCCTAATAATTTTCATGTTTGGCAACAAGATGATGATATAATTATTGAAGTTTTCCAGGCACCCAAGGATGACCCAGTGCAATGTTCTCCTAATGATTTTCGGTCATACCTTGAGGAATTTGATGATTATTCCTTTGAGCACTTGGATTTATTCTATGAAAAATATTAGCAACCATCGTTGTGCTCAAATTTTGATAAAAGTGAGGACGTTGCTTGCCTAAAGAAGGATACTTGTGACAAGGTTGTCCAACCCCCTTCGACTACTTTACCTCTTTATGTCACTAAGGGTGTAGTTGGGAAACATGTCCATTGTCTTGATTTTTATCTGGAGAAAAGCATTATTTTAGAATTCAAGGGTAGTTTGAATACCTTAAGAAGAATTTTATTGTCTCAGTCTTTCAGCCTTCCCTTAAGAAATTTCCAGTCATCCTCTAGGTTCTTACTAGTCCTTTCCCAGACCTCAGGATGTGATGACGTCCAAGGTATCCAACCTTCAGACTCTTTGAGTCAGTATTTTGAGGCTTTGATTTTTCACAGTCCTTTTCTGAGATTAATCGAGCACTTTCCTAGAAGTGTGACTTGGCATAATTTTGTCCCTCCCTTCCACCTCCATGAGCTAGACTTTATGATTTCTGATGATGTGATACATGTTGTAACTCATGTTATTTTTGTGCTTGACTTGTCATTGTTTTGGTTTATGATGAATCAAAGAGGCAATTATTATGAGATGTTGCTAGGATGGTTTCATTGGTTATTTGACTACACATAGCATTCAACCAATAGGTAAGTAGAGGTAGGTATGAATTTGCATCCATTGTATATACCATCTGCATATCATGTTAGCATAGTTGTAGTTACATTTCCCATATTATTTTTTCTCACTTGTATACATGCATGTTCATGATCATATGTTAGATTAGATATGTTATTTTATTATCATATATGAAAAAGGGGTGACATCACCGCCCTAAGGATTACTAATACATTTTATTGATATCTAGTAGGCACAAGTCATACCAAAGATGTTCAGTTCTCATGCGCTCTATGGTGAGCACATGTCCCCGAGTTGGAGCTAGATGTTATCCCTTATCCTGGGGATAACTAAGGAGATCATGTCTCGAGGCCCACGGGTCCTAGACATGGAGTTGTGAGAGTCAGATGACTTGAGCATGGCCCCAGAAGGACCCTCTTTTCTTCAGTGTGGCCCATTTATCAACAACAATAGTATCCATACGACCAACCTAGTCCTGAAGTAGCAGTAAGTCTTACTCCATGAGGTAATGAGTATGGGTATCATGGTATGTGTCACTCTAATTATTGAAGAACTTGAATATGTTGCATTGAATTATCCTTCATTTCATAACATTTTCTTGGAAATTATGCTCTTTAACTTGTTCATACCTGGAAAGGTGACATGATGCCCTAGGAAGTTGATCTCCTTTTAGGATGGGTTTCCACTGGGTGGTTCTATGAAAGGTCATCATCCATTCCCTCCATACTTACCACTTGCCTTCTTTATTCCTCTCATTTCCCCCCTACCTTTGTTTGAGCATTGGGATTTTCCACACTAGGAAGAGTTGTACCTTGCCTTGTGGGAAGAAGGGGATAAATTCTTAGAGGGTAAAAGTAGCTGGTAAGAGTTAAAATCCAAATATAAAAACCTTTGAGATGCTTCACCCAGGGATTCTAGAGAAAGCAATAAAAATCTTTTCTTTAAGAAAAGGGAACCCATAAGATAAATAAACACTCAAGGTATTAGTTGGTGGATGGAAGGTCTCATCACGAGTCGACCTATTATGACCATGGGAATGTAGCGGTATGACACTACCATCTATCTAGTCACCAAACCATGGTAGTGGCTCTTGGTGGCATAGCCAAGAGAAAGGGTTTCTCATCACGAGCCAGCCTCCTCATCTCCGTGAAATGTTTGTGGATAACATTGTCACCTCTGGTCACCAAGCCAGGACAGTTTCCCTCAACTCTTCCCTTGAAGCATAAAAAAAAAAGATCAAAATCAATGAAGTTAAGAATAAAAGGAAATGAATGAGATAGGAAACAACGACATCTATGACAAGGTGCAACTCGACCTCTGCAAAGGCACCCATGAGTAAGATTTGCATTTCCTTGTTATCACTACACCCCTTTCCCAAACACTACCATACGCCACCTCATACACTTACATGAACTGGATTGATTCTCACCTGGGAAACACCCCAAACTTAAGGAGGATTATCCCAATAGGACACCCTATGAACTTCTCCAAACCTGACTTGTTATATTGCATAATGTCTTTGAGCATTTGTTTGGGTAAAGGGGGGTTTTATGCACATGTTTGGGTAATTTAATTATTGGATATGATTTACATGTTATGATCCTTGTGACTTATGAACCCTTGGAGGGTGTACTTGTTGTTGTTGCAGGACCTTGCCCGGTGGACAAGTACACATGGGGGAATGATTAGCTCAGACCTTCATGGGGCTGAAATCCCACAAATGGATGTTGTAACCCCGGCCATGGGTAAGAAGACATTAGATATTTTCACTAGGAAGAAATAAGGACATCACCTTGGAGGCACCCTGGCAGACCTAGACCCAGGGGGATCTTGCTTTTCCACCTGGAAATTGACCTTTGAGAGCCCATGATGTCACCATCATGACCCTGCAAATCATCCAGAGCTAGGGTTTTCATTTTGAGGGCAGTTGTAAGTTATTTGGCACATGTGGGCATCATTGAGTGGCTTTGGAGGCCAAACGTTCAACATCTATAGCCCAATGTTCCACCTTAGGGGCTCATCGTCACACTAGAAGGGAATGATGTCACCCTTGGAAGTGTTTTTAGATGCTAATTAATTTTATTTATGTCTAATTTGAATTTATTTGTAAATTTTCCAGGTCGGTCTTTATTTGACCTGAAATTAATTAAAGGTCACCAGTTTTGTATAAATAAACTTAAAGTACATTCATTTTTATCATCACAATTCCTCACACAAGAGGAGAGTTCTGAAACTTTATCCCTAGAAGGGCTATTGGATGAAATTGGGATGCACACTCTTGTATAACACTAATTTTTTGCAAGTTGAATCAATCTTGGAAGCTTTTATGGTGATCTTGCATGGTATTTCATGATTATTCTTGGTGCAAGTAGGTAAAATATGATTTTTTTTTGTCATTAATTGAATGGTTTATGTATGGTTTTATTTTCTCATACAAGATTATGAAATTGCATGATATGCTTAATTCTTGAAGTAAAAAACTTAAATTGCTACTTTCTTACTTTCTATTTTCCAAGTTTTTCATTGAATTGATCTAGTAACTAGTGAAACCCTAGAGTCCTAGTTTCCTATCACTCTAAGGTTTTTGACCTAGTTATATTTTCCTAAGTTCTTATCCCATAAGAATCCTAAGGAGAGCAAGGTGGTAGGGCCTATAATTTCCTACACCCTAGTATCTTGTTTTCTTGAGGAAAATGCATAGGGGGACTTAGGTTACTACTTCTTCTATGCATTCCTCTTGGAATTTTGTGCACTATCAAAATTGATTTGCATCCTTAGAAGAATTCATCCACTTGACTTCATAAGCCCTAGAAGGAACTAGTTCTAGCCTCTCTCTTATTCAAGGAATGATTAAACACTCAAACTCTCTTCCTTGAAGTTTTTGCTAACTTCTACTAATCCATAACTAGACTAATTCATTAACTAACTTGTTGTTGTTGCAAATCATTGCTACAAACATACTAATTCATGCTAATTTTGTGCATTCACCTACATAACTTGCACCTATCTCACTCATAAAAATGCTAAGTTTACATGGTGTTTCCTTGCAATTTTGAGCACTAGAATTTGTTGTTGTTACAAAAGATTACTACAGCCATCTAACTGCAACAAATTCTCTTTATAAGTGACATTAAATGCTAGCTAGACATTGCCAAATTTGCGCGTGACAATTAATTATCATTCATCCTAGTTAAAGCTACATTTTCTTGTCTTTTTCAAGCAATTGCAAGGCATATCTTTTTCATTTGTTACAAGATACTTATTGTTGTTGTAAACTATTACATTGTTGCAATTTTATATCATCTTGCCTATTTTTTGAAGGTTCGTGGCCTTAAGAAGAACCAACATCATATTTTGTACTTGAAAATTGCCATATTTTCTTTGTTGTCTTGTTCTGGCCAGGTACACTCCATTTTTACCATTGCTTCATCCATTAAAGACCTTAAGAACCTTTTGAATTGAGTGACCAGTGAGAGGGGGGTTTTCTTGCATCCTTGCCTTAGTCTTATCAACCCCTTAGGTCATTGGGGATGTCTCCCCTGGGGTAACTTTGATATACTCCTAAACAGAAAGGGGTTTTCTATTAAGGTGACAGTGATAGGTCACCCCCTGTTACACCAATATTGAATTCACTTGCCTTGGGCTTTGGGCAAGTTCAGATTGTGCGATAACAATGCCTAACTTAAAAAATATTGTTAAACATATATATCTTCCACATCTCCACACAAGTGTATCCTCTGCACAACCAATAAAACACAACAAACTTAAATAAAACACACTAGTTGCATTATCTATGAGACATACATTATGAAGCAACAAACTTCAATAAAACATAGTAGTTGCACTATCTATGAGGCATACACTATGAAGCAAGAAGCAGAGAAACTAAATATTATTACTTATTTTTTGTTTTATTCTTATCATTGTCCTCTTTGCATTCAATGTCAACATCAAGGTTATCTTACCTTTTCATTTAGTTATATTAAGTTTCATTATTCATCTATTGTGTTGATAACTCTACCCATTGTTTACTTCACACACGCGACAACTCTACCCACTATGTTTCCAACAATTCTAATGTGTAGGCACTTTGAATTGGTTCTCGCTCCAAACACTTTACATTGCTTACCGCATATGCTAACCTCCCCATTGAATATTTCAGTTATTTACATTGCCTCTGGAATATGTTAACCTCCCTATTGAACACTTCACTTATTTACATTGTTTCCTACATATGCTAACCTTCCCATTGAACACTTCACTTATTTAGTAAGTTTTACTCCAAATTGAACACTTTACCTTTTTGTTTAATTTTACAAAGTTTTATGCTAAGTCACCTGACACGAAGACATGGGACACAAAGGACACGAGAATACGAGTATCTGATACGGACACGATGACCCTTGAAATCAAGATACGGGGGACACATTATATATATATAGTTAAAAATTACTAAAATAGACAAAATATTGATAGATCATAGTAGATATTGATCAACGATACATCATGAACTCCTAAAAAGATACATCATAAAAAAAAAAACACACTCTAAACATCATACTCATAGAACATAGACATATTGATAGTCTGATACCGTATACATGATATAAATTATACAATGATATGATACATGCATGTTGTAACATTAGAATTTAGAACCAATGTTAACGAACCATAAAATAGAACCATACATACTAAATAGTAGTTTGCAGATTTCTCATTAACTTTAGACTTAAAGTCATCAAAATAAAAATGTATCACATAGATGCTGAGGGAATTCTACTCCAAAATAGAAAATATAGTAGAATCTAGATACAAAATAGGTAGGAATCTCATATCTCATAGATATTAGAGTCATTGTCAATGTCAATAGTCCTCCTCCATGTCATAATCAACATCACTACCACTTTCCTGTCCTCCATCCTCCTCCTCCTCCTCTATGCCCAATCCAAGCTCTATTGCTCCATCTGCCGGTGTGGTGGATGACTCATCAAGAGGATCCTCATTGTCCTCATCAAAAGTGATCGGCTCTAAGACTGGTTCATTAATATCCATGTTGACTAATGCCAACTCAATATTGCCATCCAAACCCATATCATCAGGAAAGACATCTCACATCTTGTTCTTTCCCTTCAACCACTCTTGCCTTTTCCTATAAATAAGAAGAAGGTTGGTGTGCACATACACCATTGTGATTTCTTTAGACTGCTCAATCCTGCTCTTTTTCACATTGTACAAATTTCCATATGTGCTCCAATTCCTCTTGCAACAAGAGGATGAAGTAACTTTAGAAAGGACCTTGAAGGCTAACTGTTGTAGAATAGGGCATGCTTCCCCATGAGTTACCCACCATAGATAGGCCTCTTTGACCCCCATGTATTCAAGCACATAATACCCTACAAACCTCTTAGTGCTAGTGGAGAACTCAGCGAATCCTGCCTCAATCTCATTAAGCAATGATTTATCCTA
This sequence comes from Picea engelmannii, assembly GCA_009831015.1. NCBI lineage: Eukaryota > Viridiplantae > Streptophyta > Pinopsida > Pinales > Pinaceae > Picea > Picea engelmannii. Next base: position 126,373 of record ML821147.1, read on the forward strand.
GTATATCCTTCTAAATTCTACCTTTATCCCCTGTGAAATATCTCCATCCATGTGAGGAGAGAATCTGGATGAAGGGACAACACCAAAAATGAGCCACTCTTGATTGTATAACTTGGGGTTCAATGAATGAGCCAAGCAATGAAAAGGTGTACGATTTTTATCCCACCTAGAAACAATAATATCCTGTATAGTGGACCATATGCTCTATGTTGATGTCCCATACTCAGGGGACTCATTTTCCATAACAATTGTCTTCACAGACTCAATCATGGAGTTCCATCCCTCATAAAAATTTCATAATATGGGCTTGTCTGTGTCTACAAACCTCAAAAGAGAAATGATAGGGTCCATGATCTTAATGCTAAGATTGACCCTCTCCCACCAACCATCATCTAATATTGTGTCCTTTACCCTTTTTGAAGTAGCTTGATCTATCTTTCTCCAAAAGACCAAAGATCTAAAATAACCATGGCCCCATGACTGGACTTGACCTCCCTCAACCTCTTAATCATGTTGAATGAGTAATCAAACCGAGTCTCTGCAATATTCAACAATGATAGATGTGTGTATTGTTTATATATTGTAAGGGCATTGGTACGGTTTTGTACAAAATTTCAGATATGGCATGCATCATCAATAAGAGTGTCAATTCATGTCACATCTAAAGCAATGGATTTAAGTGTTAAATTCAACAAATAAACAATGCATGGTGTCCAAAATATTTGTGGATATTTAGCTTCCACAATTATGCCAACAACTTTGCAAACAAGTGCATTGTCTGTAATAATTTGCACACAAGAATCAACACCTACATCTTCAATACAATTTATGAACAACTCACCCATATATGTTGCATCCTTGTACTGTCCAAGAGAATCCACCGCTTTCAAGAAGATCGGTCCATTCTGGGAAGACACCCTGAAATTGATGAGTGGATGGTGTGTTGCATCCATCCATCCATGAGAAACAATACTGACACCTAATGAGACCTATGTTGATTTAATGGGTTGTAGGATTTTGTCCACCTCCTTCTTTTCCTTACCCAACAATGTGGTTCTAAGCTTCTTTGAACCTGGAGGCACATACCCTGTTGGAACTTGTTCAACTAGAGCTCTACACATCTTAACAAACCTAGGAGACAATGCACCATTAAATGAGATGAAGTTGAGATACAAAAAAAATTCAATGGTAAGATCAACTTCATCTCGCTTCTCTTGATGAAAAATCTTGTCCATTGGACCATGAGTTGAGGATGCCCTATTTTTTGGTGCTGGCATGTCAAACCCACTCCCAAATCTTCTAGATGGAGTCCTCAAGAAAGGAAGAGGATCCTCATTCTTTTGTTTTCTACTCATTACTGCAACATTCCCCAAACCCGCTATATCCTCTCTCTCCATCAACGCTCGTTTTTTAGCACTCACTACTTTACATGCTCCAAGTCCACAAGGAAGACCCAATAAATGGACCTTAACTTGGTAGTAGGTGCTCTTGTACTCAGTGTTGCAAAAATTACAATTCCAAATAACATTCCCTCCCCCAGAAGCATTTGAGGTTGATCCTTACCCCTTTTTTTAGTGACATACTTCCATAGGGGGTATTTCTTCTCATTATCTTGTTTCCTTGCTACAACAAGGTCATATTCAACCCTTGAAACAACATCAATACTAGTAGTACCATTGACACTTGGGATATATGGAGAGATTCCAACAATTGATGAAGACAAGTTTTTCCTTTGAGCATTTTCATTCCCCCCTCTCTTCTGACCTCTACCTACCATGATTTCTTGTTCAATTTTGACTCAAGAATCAAAGACTCAAAACCAAATCTGAAATGAAGTAGGGTAGCTACCAACAAATAAAATGCATGCAACATTAGTTAGTAACTTAGTTGCATTTTTCGTATATAAACTAAAACATTGAACAATGAACAAAAAAAGAAAAATAATCCACATCTATCATCTAAATTTATTATTGCATATGAATCTATGATAGATCATTTCTCCAGAAGTATAGTATTCTTAAAATACAAGAAATACCAATCTAAATCCTGAGCGTAGGCACCCATCCAAACTCAGCGAGAGGACATATATCTTAAAGTTGAATGTTTTCCATGTTTTCAAGTGTTGTGAAAATGGTGTCACTGTTTACATGAGTGAAATGAGTGTTACTGTTACATGTCTTGAACACTTACTTGTGAATTGTGTGATGGTTTCTGTTGGTTGGGCGATGGTTGATGGTTGAAATGATGAAATATGAATTCCTCCACGGGCATCTAAAATAATGAAACTACTAAAAGACTCAAACAAAACCCTTTTTAACCTTCCGTAGCCTGCTATACGAAGGACACATGTCATAAAATCATGGCACATCCTTGGAATAGTTTTGGACATGATTTGTTGACATGTCATTACCTCATGACACAGTTTGAACACGTACTGTATCATGTCATCACAATGACACTGCGAATATGGACACTTTGCCAATAAGGGACCTGTTAGATGACTTAGGTTTTATGTTAAATGATTTTACTCCAAACACTTTTCATTGCTTTAACATATGTTAACTTGAACATTTCACTTATTTACTAAGTTTTGCTCCACATTTAACCCTTTATTTTTTTCCATATTTTTACAAAAATTTATGCTAAATATTTTTACTTTATTATTACCCAACTAATTGGGGAGACTCCAAACAACCTCCTTTTTTTGGGGGGGGGTTAAATTTGATATTAGTTTCAATATCAAAAACTATTACAACGATCATGTTAAGATTTTATGGTGAGAGGTGATTTTAACTATTATTAAAATATCACATCGTGCATATTCTTATTAGTAGTCTTCGTCATGGCAAGTTATTCCATTGCTCTTTAAAGTACATTCATTTTTATCATCACAACTCCTCACACAAGAGGAGAGGTCTGAAATTTTCTCCCTAGAATGGATATTGGCTTAAATTGTGAGGCACACTCTTGTATAAGGATGACTTTTTGCAAGTTGTATCAATCTTGGAATCTTTTATGGTGATCTTGCATGGTATTTCATGATTATTCTTGGTTCAAGTAGGTAAAATCTGCATTATTTTGTCATCTATTGAATGGTTTATGTATGGTTTTATTTGCTCATACAAGATTATGAAATTGCATGATATGCTTAATGCTTGAAGTAAAGAACTTAAATTGCTACTTTCTTACTTTCTATTTGCCAAGCTTTTCTTTGAATTGATCTAGTAACTAGTGAAACCCTAGAGCCCTAGTTTCCTAGCACTCTAAGGTTTTTGACCTAGTTATCTTTTCCTAAGTTCTTATCCTGTAAGAATCCTAAGGAGAGCAAGGTGGTAGGGCCTAGAATTTCCTACACCCTAGTATCTTATTTTCTTCAGGAAAATTCATAGGAGGGCTTAAGTTACTACTTATCCTATGCATTCCTCTTGGACTTTTGTCCACTATCAAAATTGATTTGCATCCTTAGAAGAAGCCATCCACTTGACTCCCTAAGCCATAGAAGGCACTAGTTCTAGCCTCTCTCTTATTGAAAGATTTATTAAACACTAAAGCTCTCTTCCTTTAATTTTTTGCTAACTTCTACTAACCCACAAGTAGACTAATTCATTAACTAACTTGTTGTTGTTGCAAATCATTGCTACCACCATTTTGATTCATGCTAATTTTCTGCATTCATCTACATAACTTGCACCTATCTCACTCAGAAAAATGCTAAGTTTACATGGTGTTTTCTTGCAATTTTGAGCACTAGAATTTGTTGTTGTTACAAAAGATTACTACAATCATCTAACTACAACAGATTCTCTTTATAAGTGACATTAAATGCTAGCTAGACATTGCCAAATTTGCTTCTGACAATTAATTATAATTCATCCTAGTTAAAGCTACATTTTCTTGTCTTTTTCAAGCAATTGCAAGGCATATTTTTTGCGGTTGTTACAAGATACTTATTGTTGTTGTAAACTCTTACATTGCTGCAATTTTATATCAGCTAGCCTATTTTTTGAAGGTTCTTGGTCTTAATAAGCACTACATCATATTTTGTACTTGAAAGTTGCCATATTTTCTTTGTTGTCTTGTTCTGGGTAGGTACACTCCATTTTTACCATTGCTTCATCCATTAAAGACCTTAAGAACCTTTTGAATTGAGTGACCAGTGAGAGGGGGGTTTGCTTGCATTTAGTCTTATCAACCCTTTAGGTCACTGGGGACGTCTCCCCTGGGGTAACTTTGATATACTCCTAAACAGAAAGGGGTTTCCTATTAAGGTGGCAGTGATAGGTCACCCCATGTTACGCCAATATTGCATTCACTTGCCTTGGGCTTTGGGAAAGTTCATATTGTGCGATAACAATGCCTAGCTTAAAAAATATTTGTAAACATATATATCTTCCACATCTCCGCACAAGTATATCCTCCGCACGACCAATAAAACACAACAAACTTAAATAAAACACACTAGTTGCATTATCCATGAGACATACATTATGAAGCAACAAACTTCAATAAAACATAGTAGTTTCACTATCTATGAGGCATACACTATGAAGCAAGAAGCAGAGGAACTAAATATTGTTACTTGTTTTTTTGTTTTATTCTTATCATTGTCCTCTTTTCATTCAATGTCAACATCAAGGTTATCTTACCTTTTCATTTAGTTATATTAAGTTTCATTATTCATCTATTGTGTTGAGAACTCTACCCATTGTTTACTTCACACACGTGACAACTCTACCCACTATGTTTCCAACAATTCTAACATGCAAGCACTTTGCATTGGTTCTCGCTCCAAACACTTTACATTGCTTACCGCATATGCTAACCTCCCCATTGAATACTTCATTTATTTACATTGCTTCTGGAATATGTTAACCTCCCTATTGAACACTTCACTTATCTAGTAAGTTTTACTCCAAATTGAACACTTTACCTTTTTGTTTAATTTTACAAAGTTTTATGCCAAGTCACCTGACACGAAGACATGGGACACAGAGGACAATGGAATATGAGTATCTGATATGGACACGACGACCCTCGAAATCAAGACACAGGGGACACATTA
>ML821147.1:163552-174945 GCA_009831015.1 Picea engelmannii
ACTAACTCATAGCCCCCGAGATATATTATATAATATATAATCCCATTCTCATAGCCCCTGAGACATTTAATCCCAACATCATGTGAGTGTGGAGGTCTGGAAGAGGTCAAGTGCCCCAACAAAAGTGAGAGTCTCGAAACCCCTAGATTTAGGGAGGGAGTGACTAGAAAAGGTGAGAAGAATGTCGAGGAGGAGGAGAAGGGGTAGTGAAGGGAGGCCAGACAAACTCCGATAAAAGACTCCCCACCCGTAGAAAAATAAGTAGACTCATAAATAAAAGGTGGAGCGAGGTACACCGAAGTAGAAAGAGAAGTAATCAAGGAAGACATACCCAATAAAGTGTGTTCTCATCAGAGGAGGTAGTCCAAGGAAGGTGAGGAGAGAGGGCCTACAACCAAGTGTCTTGTCTGCCCTAAACCCTGCAAGCATCCATCGGCCAACCCTGAGCAAGAATCTCCCATGTTCGTCTGAGCATGATTGTTGTGTTCCCCCACGCCCTATTGAGAAACCCATTTCTTTTGCGAGGGAGAGGTGGAGGTGCTCGTCCCTCTCTTATGTCATTCTTTTCCCTTGGATATGAGTGGACAGTTGGCCACTCTATGCCCATAGACATGGCATCTATGACACTAGAATGGAATACCCGTGTAGTCCAGGGTTTGTACGAAATCCACAACGGCTGATTCAATGAGTAGCTCCTGGTTACTCCCATTGCTCCTGGTTATTCATACATGCACATGTTACTTCCACTACATCATCATCCACCTAATTCAAGTTCCAAATATTCTAGCAAACTTGGTTTCTTACTTGGATCTTCTTATCAATATTAAGTTTTCCATTGATTTAATTTGAAGGAGACAAGAAAGTTAGAGTGACGGTTCAACCTATAGAACTTATAATGCTTAAAGTTCATAATTCATAAGCCCTACTATTTTTTACCCTTAACCCATATAACATTTAACCCTTATAACACCTAGCACGTAAATCCTATAACATGTAACCCCTAACCCTTGTAAAAACTATAACCCCTAATCCTTAAAATGATTAAACCCTATAAACTTAAACCACTAACTCTTATAACTTATAAGATTCTAACTTCCATAACCTTATAATCCTTAACCATTATAACATCGACCCTACCTGATTCCCAACACCTATAAAATATATAGAAATTTATCTCTATTATCCCTTACATCTCCAACCCCTATCACACCCAACCCATGTAATATTAGGAAACCTTAACCCTGGTGACTATTAACCCATATAACCCTTAACATATAACCTATGAACTTATAAGACTTAACCCCTATCATGATTATCCCTTAACTCTTATAATCCTTATTGCATGTAATCATTATAACACATAATGGATTTAACTACTATTAGGCCCACTCAGGTTGTACTCCTATGACCATTAACAAATATACCCACTATAACCATTAAAACCTATAGCTCCTAACCCCTATAATGAACATTTATCATAATCACTATCACCACTAAAAAATTTAATTCCTAACCTCTATTAGTATGTACATGTTTCTAAAGTGTGTGCATGTTCTATAATGCATGTGCTTTATTTGTGCTTTATTTAAAATTAATTTTTTGGGCTTCTCACCTCACCAACTCATTTGCATACTTAGTTTCTTGGGATTTAGATTACATGGTTTCTTGGGATTTAGCTTCTACATAGGCCTTAATGGTTTGGTCATCATTGTGTGTGTCTAGTCTAACCCTCCCATATTGTCATTGTCTTCCCCATTCACGTTAATTATTCTATAGGATTGTTGTTTGATTGTGGAATTGATTGTGTGAGTCATGTTTGAGTTTGGAAATCCTCCCATATCGTCATTGTATGTATCTAATCTAACCATGTTAAATTTCAGTCCATACAAGCACAAATTGAAAAACTTTCAATGCAAATAGTCTATCCATGTCAAATTTCAATGCATTCAGAAACAGTTTGAACAAATTTCAATGTTAGCCCCATTCACAGGTCATTGTTGCCCGTGTCTAGTCCTAGTACAATTTCCTTGTAAAATTGTATAATATATTTGGAGAATGATAATTTTGAAGGTTCTAGGCCTATTCCTACACACCATGGTGAGATCACCTCTCATTGACAGTCAATGTATTGATCCCTTTTAGTTTTGGGTTGTTAGTTTTTACAATTTCACTCATCGTTCAATCTAGTCAAAGTTCAATTGATGTATCTTGTTACTGTAGGGTTATAAAGCCTCATGATCCAAATGCCCATATGCCTCCAACCTTGTGATATAATGATCGTTGGGTGACAACTATCATGAAGGGTGACGACTAAGACTAGGGGAAACTTTCAATTCAAGACCAGGAATGACCAGGCCCACATCAAGTGAAGGAAAAAAATTAATAAGGTACATGTGTTGTCCCATTCCATGTCAACAACAACGCATCCATTCACTGGGAACAAATCGATGACTCCACTAAATTAGGGTTTATGGTTTACATGATGAATTGATGATGGAATAAAGTGGGCCTCTAAGTCAAATTTGAGTCCAAAAACCCTCCCATATCGTTAAGGCATGTGAATAGTCTATCCATGTCAAATTGCAATGCATTCAGAAACAGTTTGTGCTTGTATGGACTGAAATTTAACATGGTTAGATTATATACATACATTGGCCCCATTCACAGGTCACTATTTCCCGTGTCTAGTCCTAGTACAATTTCCTTGTAAAATTTGTTTAAGATATAATTTGGAGAATGATAATTTTGAAGGTTCTAGTCCTATTCCTACACACCACGGCAAGATCACCTCTCATTGGCAGTCAGTGTATTGATCCCTTTTAGTTTTGGGTTGTTAGTTTTTTCAACTGCACGCACCTTTCAATCTAGTCAAAGTTTAATTAATGTCTCTTATTACTGTAGTTTTATAAAGCCTCATGATCCCAATGTCCATATGCCTCCAACCTTGTGATATAATGATCATTGGGTGACAACTATCATGAAGGGTCACAACTAAGACTAGGGAAAACTTTCAATTCAAGACTAGGAATGACCAAGCCCACATCAAGTGAAGGAATAAAATTAAGAAGGAACATGTGTTGTCCCATTCCATGTCAACAAAAACACATCCATTCACTGGGAACAAATCGATGACTCCACTAAATTAGGTTTTATGGTTTACATGATGAATTGATGATGGAAGAAAGTGGGCGTGTGAGTCAAATTTGAGTCCAGAAACCCTCCCATATCGTTAAGGCATGTGAATAGTCTATCCATGTCAAATTTCAATGCATTCAGAAACAGTTTGAACAAATTTCAACATTGGCCCCATTCACAGGTCATTGTTGCCCGTGTCTGGTCCTAGTACAATTTCCTTGTAAAATTTGTATAAGATATTTGGAGAATGATAATTTTGAAGGTGTTAGGCCTATTCCTACACACCACAACGAGATTACCTCTCATTGACAGTCAGTGTATTGATCCCTTTTAGTTTTGGGTTGTTATCTTTTTCAATTGCACGCACCTTTCAATCTAGTCAAAGTTCAATTAATGTCTCTTGTTAATGTAGGGTTATAAAGCCTCATGATCCCAATGCCCATATTCCTCCAACCTTGTGATATAATGATCATTGGGTGACAACTATCATGAAGGGTGACAACTAATACTAGGGGCAACTTTCAATTCAAGACTAGAAATGACCAAGCCCACATCAAGTGAAGGAAGAAAATTAAGAAGGTACATGTGTTGTCCCATTCCATGTCAACAACAACACATCCATTCACTAGGAACAAATCGATGACTCCACTAAATTAGGGTTTATGGTTTACATGATGAATTGATGATCAAATAAATTCGGTGTGTGAGTCAAATTTGAGTCCAAAAACCCTCCCATATCGTTAAGTCATGTGAATAGTCTATCCATGTAAAATTTCAATGCATTCAGAAACAGTTTGAACAAATTTCAAGGTTGGCCCCATTCACAGGTCATTGTTGCCCGTGTCTAGTCCTAGTACAATTTCCTTGTAAAAATTGTATAAGATATAATTTGGAGAATGATAATTTTGAAGGTGTTAGGCCTATTCCTACACACCATGACGATATCACCTCTCATTGACAGTCAGTGTATTGATCCCTTTTAGTTTTGGGTTGTTAGTTTTTTCAATTGCACGCACCTTTCAATCTAGTCAAAGTTCAATTAATTTTTCTTGTTACTATAGGGTTATAAAGCGTCATGATCCCAATTCCCATATTCCTCCAACCTTGTGATATAATGATTATTGGGTGACAACTGTCATGAAGGGTGACAAATAAGACTAGGGGGAACTTTCAATTCAAGACCAGGAATGACCAGGCCCACATCAAGTGAAGGAATAAAATTAAGAAGGTACATGTGTTGTCCCATTCCATGTCAACAAAAATGCACCATTCACTGGGAACAAGTCGATGACTCCACTAAATTAGGGTTTATGGTTTACATCATGAATTGATGATGGAAGAAAGTGGGTGTGTGAGTCAAATTTGAGTCCAGAAACCCTCCCATATCGTTAAGGCATGCGAATAGTCTATCCATGTCAAATTTAAATGCATTCAGAAACAGTTTCAAAAAATTTCAACGTTGACCCCATTCATAGGTCATTGTTGCCCGTGACTAGTCCTTGTACAATTTCCTTGTAAAATTTGTATAATATATTTGGAGAATGATAATTTTGAAGGTGATAGGCCTATTCCTACACACCACGACAACATCACCTCTCATTGACAGTTAGTGTATTGATCCCTTTTAGTTTTGGGTTGTTAGTTTTTTCAATTTTATGCACATTTCAATCTAGTCAAAGTTCAATTAATGTCTCTTGTTACTGTAGGGTTATAAAGCCTCATGATCCCAATGCCCATATGCCTCCAACCTTGTGATATAATGATCGTTGGGTGACAACTGTCATGAAGGGTGACGACTAAGACTAGGGGCAACTTTCAATTCAAGACTAGGAATGACTAGGCCCACATCAAGTGAAGGAAGAAAATTAAGAAGGTACATGTGTTGTCCCATTCCATGTCAACAACAACGGATCCATTCACTGGGAACAAATCGATGACTCCACTAAATTAGGGTTTATGGTTTACATGATGAATTGATGATGGAATAAAGTGGGTGTGTGAGCCAAATTTGAGTCCAGAAACCCTCCCATATTGTTAAGGCATGCAAATAGTCTATCCATGTCAAATTTCAATGCATTCAGAAACTGTTTGAACAAATTTCAACATTGGCCCCATTCACAGGTCATTGTTGCCAGTGTCTAGTCCTAGTACAATTTCCTTTTAAAATTTGTATAATATATAATTTGGAGAATGATAATTTTGAAGGTGTTAGGCCAATCCTACACACCATGGTGAGATCACCTCTCATTGACAGTCAATGTATTGATCCCTTTTAGTTTTGGGTTGTTAGTTTTTTCAATTGAACATACCTTTCAATCTAGCCAAAGTTCAACTAATGTCTCTTGTTACTGTAGCGTTATAAATCCTCATGATCCCAATGCCCATATGCCTCCAACCTTGTGATATAATGATCGTTGGGTGACAACTATCATGAAGGGTGACGACTGAGACTAGGGGAAAATTTCAATTCAAGACCAGGAATGACCAGACCCACATCAAGTGAAGGAAGAAAATTAAGAAGGTACATGTGTTGTCCCATTCCATGTCAACAACAACACAAACAACACATCCATTCACTAGGAACAAATTGATGACTCCACTAAATTAGGGTTTATGATTTACATGATGAATTCATGATGGAAGAAAGTGGGTGTGTGAGTCAAATATGAGTCTAGAAACCCTCCCATATCGTTAAGGCATGTGAATAGTCTATCCATGTCAAATTTCAATGCATTCATAAACAGTTTGAACAAATTTCAACGTTGGCCCCATTCACAGGTCAATGTTGCCCATGTCTAGTCCTAGTACAATTTCCTTGTAAAATTTGTATAAGATATAATTTGGAGAATGATAATTTTGAAGGTTCTAGGCCTATTCCTACATACCACAGTGATATCGCCTCTCATTGACAGTCAGTGTATTGATCCATTTTAGGTTTGGGTTGTTATTTTTTTCAATTTCACACACCTTTCAATCTAGTCAAAGTTCAATTAATGCCTCTTGTTACTGTAGGGTTATAAAGCCTCATGATCCCAATGCCCATATTCCTCCAACCTTGTGATATAATGATCGTTGGGTGACAACTGTCATGAAGGGTCATGACTAAGACTAGGGGAAACTTTCAATTCAAGACCAGGAATGATCAGGCCCACATACCTACATCGTTGGTATGATTAGGCGTAGTCGCGCAGAGATCCTCTTGGTTTCGAGAATATTTCATTCTCTACTAAATAGGGGAAACCATGTGAAGATGGAAGATCTAATTATTCCCCCCCTCCCCCCCCCCCCTCACATCACTCTCAATTTCCCCATATTACCTAATTTGAAATTCTAAAGAACATGTATCATATACTATATTATACAAAATAAAAACATTTAAAAGATATAAACACATACCTCTTATTTTCAACAATTAATATCAGTCATCTTCTTCTTCATCCAACTCAACATATGTAACAAGATCTGGTTCAGAATCGATATTGGTGAAAGGCTCATTCCTATCAACATCATCATCAATGTCATTTTTGCTATTATAGTTATCAATATCATCAATGAGATCATCGTCTCCTACATTTGGATGATCAACTTCTTCAACTTCTTCGTCTGACACATTGACTACATGATCCACCTGCTCCTGATCTGCATAATCATGATCTTCTTCCTCGTTATTATATTCATCCTCGACTACATGATTATACTTTACTGGTCTTCCTCCTGGATCATATCTAATAACGTATGACCAGCCTGCTTTACCAGGTACCTCTGAGTAAAATACTTTCTCACATTGACTTGGAAGAACATAAGGCTCTGTACCCGGTTCAAATTCCCTTGTATTAACCATGGTAAATCCATTATCATGCTCAATAACTGTTCTTTCAGGATCATGTTCATGCATCTGTAGCCTGTACCATTTAACCTCAAACAAAACTATTTTAAAGGAATTAAAATCACACTCAATTATATCCTCCAAATGGCCATAATACCTATTCTCATTTTCTTCCGGATTTCTGTCACTTCTAGAGGAAATGTTGGTGACCTTAAATACTACAGTTATCCCACAATCTGAGGTTTTCATCTTATCATCCAACATTTTGATATGAAATTTACGACCATCACACCACATAGTCTTGTGATGTTTCAACTGCAACATGGACAACAAGTAAAAAATACATTGCCAATTAATAATCCTCATATAAGACTTACTAAATATATATTTCAAAAATTAAACAAACCAAATACATTGAAAATTTGAGAAAAAACTAGGAAAATGTGGGTAAAAAATTTAACTTGCTTGTTTATCTTTTAAACCAAAGGCTAAATCAACTTCCCTTGATGTAAGATCAGGAAATTGATCTCGATGACAATGCGTTATTTTAATCATATTACTCACCCCTTCCCATGATAACCTACTGAAGTATTCTTCAGTATATTCTATCCAATGCTCCATCCAATCAAGGTTGTTTGCAATGTATAAATGTAAATCATCCCACTTTCGAGAAACTATATGATAGCATAACAATTTAATATCATTAATTAGTTATTTTTAATAAAGGAATAATTTAATAAATGTGTAATATATTAAATCTATGTCAACATCTAATAATTACCTTTCACATTCCTCATTTTACCTTTCCCCAATAGGACCTCCCCTTCAAATTTGTTGATGGAGTCGAGATGCCAAATGTGAGGCACATTCATATTTTATGCTAATTCAGGTAGATATTGACTAATATACACCATGCATTGATATACCATAGAACCCTCTGGATGTTCTCTTTGTCTAACAAAATCCTTCAGTGACTTCAACTGCCTCTCCACCATCCACATAGACCTTGTGTGAACTGGTCCACATAATTCAATCTCCTCAACTTGGTGTATGAGGTAGTGTTCTTGTGCATTGAAAAATGTCAGAGGTAGATATTGTTGCATTTGACACATAAGATGGGGAATTTCTCTCTTCCAATACCTTATATCTTCTTTATGGATTTCTTTTGATGATAGCCACCTACAAATGTCGATGCAATAAAATAATATCAAGGCATACATAAATTTGCAGATAAAAGCTAATATGTCAATAAGTTCCGCTACAAATCACATCAGAAGTACATTTTCCTTATAAAACAATACTTACCTCATGTATTTGCCAAGTACATAAATAATTTGTTTTATGTTGTTGTCAAAGTCGTCTAGGAGAGATAAAGGTAGAACATATTGTAACAAAAAACAAATAATTATTATTTTTTTCCAAAAGATGCGTACCAATAACGAAATATATTATAACGTACTAATTACCTTAATGAATGTATGTCAGTCATGTTTTTTAACCCCACCAAAATCACCTTTTTTAGTTAAGATATTTTGTATGTTCGACGAAAACCCCATCGGAAACCTAATTTTTTGAATGACCTCTTTTACAATATTTCTCTGTTGCTCCGTCAATAACCAAGGAAGACTAGTATTGTGTTCATGACCATCACCATTAGAATTAATAATAACACTTTGCAATGTGTGATTAGCTTCCTCGATGTCACAACAAATCTTTCCAATTCTCTCTTTGTCAGTCCTTCCATCTAATTTTCGCCATAACAATTTTGTTATGTTCTTCCCAATATGAATTGTATCAAACAAATGAACTATTTGTAGGTGCTCATAGTATGGAAATCTACTGAATTGCATCAGGTAACTTTTCATTCTTCGTGGAAGCCCATTTGTGCCTTAACGACATTCATGAAACATCAACAAATTGAAATTAACACTAATTAATGGGACAAAATGAAATTAATACTAATGAAATTAACCAAAGATTTATATAATATGTCATACATAAATAATTTGCGTACCTTGATGATTTCTAATATATTCCAACTTCCATAGGCGAGGTGTCATTCTTCATGGTTTTTTTCCGTTTTCTTCTTTACCATTGAAATTTGCTTTGTCTATAGTTCGATAACTATGGTTCTTAGGCAGAAAGTGCCTATACTCATCAAACACTTCCTTTCCTAAACTCCTTGAACGACGAGATTTTATCCTCAGACCACAAACTAGGCATGCAAATTTACCCTTTGTTTGAAGACCTACAATATATATGAATTAATGTAGAGTCAAATTAGAGTTACAATATAAAATAATGCATGATTTTTTCAATAAATATATATAATATTAAATCACAAAATAAAGTAACAATATACCACAAAAATGTGTTAACCCGGGAGCATCATGAATTGTCCATGATAGTGTTCCATGGAATTGAAATCATTTTTTCCCTATTGGTCTAGAGATGTCATACATAGTGGCACTAGCCCATAACTTCGACAACTCATCGATAAGAGGCTCAATATATACTTTCATATATTTAACCTGGTACCTACCTAATTAGTTCAACATACTATATGATTAATTATACTTATCTAGATGCCATTATATATAAAATAAAAAATTACCATGCACGAAACAAAGAAATGAAATATTTTGTCATACTTTAAAGCAAATTAAAAATAGTTAAATACCTGGAACAATCATTGCCAACATTGTGTTCTCTCTCTTGATTGACATCCAAGGAGGAAGGTTATTGTTTATAACAAAAATAGGCCACACTGCGTACGTAGAATGAATCTCTCCAAATGGATTGACACCATCAGCTTCCAACGAAAGTCTAACATTATGAGGTTCTTCTTTAAAAATTGGCCAATTTTCTTCGATTAGTTCAATGCAAAACCATCTACAGGCATTCGAAGAACATCATCTCGACTTTTTTTCTTTGCATAGAAATCCATAAACCATGCTATACTTTGGCACCTGAACAACCACTGGAAACATGGAATTATCGGAATATAACGAAGAACTTTGCGAGGCACCTTCTTTGACGCTTTATCAGTTTGATATCTACTTATTTGAAATTGTGGGCATTCATTTTCTAATGCATATTGTCCATAATATATGATATGATCATTAGGACATGCATCAATAGCCTGATAGTCCATTCCAATTTCTTTCATAATCACGGATATTTCTCGATATGTGTGTGGCAAAAAATTGACGTTGGTAATAGAACTTCACCTAACAATCTACAAAATTTTAAACAATAAGTCAATGTAAACAATATTAGTCGTCAATATCTCATCCAATATACTAATTTACAAATTAGAAAACAATAACAATATAGGAAAAAATTGAACCTTTTAAGTATTTGTGAACATGCAGGCATAAATAATTAACAAATTAAATACCTTAGTATATGTGTGAGACGTGTGTTTGATAAACCATTCAAAACCTTCAGGTTCACCAACAACAATATAGAAGATAAAAGATTTGTTGTTGAGCCTTCATAAAGAGGTTGACGTGACTTCTCGAGTAGAGGATCAACATCATGACTATCATCCTGGTTGTCCTCATCCATTGGAGCAAATGTGTCTTGGATCAATATATGCATCTCATCTTCCTAATTTGAATCACTAATGTTATCTCCATTCATATCATCATTAAAAACTTGATCAGGAGCTTCAATATTTTGATCTCAAAGTTCATCACCCTGTAAAGGAGTATTTCTGCTAGTACTTGGAAAATAACTCTCTGGAGGTCGACATTTTGGGGGCATCATCTATATATTTAAAAAAAAACGTAGAAAAGTTAGTGTGTATAGAAAATACAAAAATCCCGATAAGAAATATTACTAAAATTCATGGCATACTGATTATTACAGAGAACACATTAAATATTGAATCCTCTTACTAAGGGACGATATTCATAACCCCCTTCGGCGTGCCCCTTCTCCCTACAATGTCTTTGAGTTGTTGTTATTAAAAGTCTTCTTTTTTACAAGCCTCTACAATCATAGCAAGGGCAATAACATTTTCCATCACCCCTCGCCTCTAATATCAATCTTAACCGAGCAAGCTTCTTGCCATTTTCATTCATAGTGATAGATCCTTGTCCTAACAAGTAATTGTCTTACCTACACCATACCAAATAGTAAGTTGTCAATTTTGTATATTTTAGTTACTCCTTTCGATTATAATATGTTTATTTACAGTGACATACAATCCTCACAATTATTTCTTCTAAGACATTTTGACATGCTCCCTTTTTTATTATCGATTAACTATTAAGGTAGATATGCTTCAATTTGTACTATAGAGTAGTGTGTACTAAATATCCATGGAAAATAATTACACACCATTTAACGAAAGTGGTCAAAATTTCTCAAACTTGAATCACTCGACACCATAAACTAGCCTCTAAGTTGTTTTGTAGACAAAATG